>JAREIK010016312.1:0-137500 GCA_029783825.1 Sapria himalayana | reverse complement strand
GTTACTTTGGAGGTCTGGCCCAGCACGGACACGTGACCCAAAAATCAATGGGTTCGGCTCGGGCCGGGACGGACAAACTCCTATTAAAAAAAATTATGAGTTCAGCAGCACGCTGCGGCATGTCTTCACCAGTACGAGGCTCGGCGAGCTTCGCCTGTCGAGCGTTGCTCGTATTGACCACGTTTGGTACGTGGTCACGCTTACCATGCTCACGTGCCAGGCACGGCACGACGGGCTGGCGCAGCACAGCAGCATGCTGTCCCGGGCTGGGCAAGGCCGAACTGTGTTGGGCCTGGGTAGGTCCAGTCCGGCCCGTTTGACACATCTAGTTTGATGTATCCAAACATATACCCCTCAAAAATTAAAATTTAGTATTTTGCCCCAACATATATTACCATGTAAATAATAAATATCAACATAAATATATTATAAAAAAAAAAAAAGGAAGGGGGGGCGACGAACTTCCAAATCAAATCCAATTTTCAAATGGGTTGACTTGAGAAACGAGAACATCAACCCCAAAAATCAGCCCCGGCGGTGATATATGTCTTGTGGTTGGAGGGGGAGAAAGCTCGCACACCGAGACTCAGAGAGAGCAGAGGTGACCAACTCCCGAAGTCGGAATGGAAGGTACCGCATTTCTCCCTCCAGGAACCCTCCTTCGTCGCCTTAATTAGGAACGAAAAATTGTACTGCGTTCGATTCTTCATTGCGGCTCATGGAATTTCCCAAGCGATGTGTAGACTGTGTCTGATTGTTCTACGGGAAATTGCGATGCGATTTAGCAGCGTCGATCAACTCCATGCCATTGTCGTGTAATCTGGTTCGCACGTGACCGAGCGTCTGTTTTTGTCATGATTGTTTTATCCTTTCCTCTTAGATTCGTGGTTAGGACCTGCAGAACACCATTTATCATCCTGTCATGGCTAGTTTCACAGCTTGATCATCTGGTCTTGCAACGAAAACATATGGGTGCTGTTTATATTTTGATATCTCAGTGGCATATTTATACTGAACGATTATGATCAAGGTGATTCACTCTGATCTCCTAAAAATTTCATAGCATAAGAGATCTGTTTGAATTTGACCCGGCACATTATTCACTCTTTAGGTAGAAACGAAATCATTTAAGAGAAAGATCGATTTGAAATTTCATTTCTGAAATCAAAGAATTTATGACAATTTCATGGTAGATGTTTGAAAATTCTAACACATGCTTAATGAGCTAGGCGATGATCCAATTATGCCACTAATGAAGATTAGAATGGAAAATTAGTACTCTAATATGATCCGATTAGGATGATATCAGGTTGTAGTGGAAGAGATAAAGATTGTGAGTGGTTCACTTTAGATTTGTTATGGTTTGTAGGCATTTTTGTTCGCAATGAAGTGTAATATTGATGGTAGGGTAGATTATCAGAAGATGAGATTTATTTTGAGAAAGTTCATTTAAATTTTTTGAGTTAATTATAGAGGTGTCAAACGGGCAGGGCTGGGCCTGCCCGGCCCGGGTTTTTAGGGCACGATCGTGCTACCGTGCTGCGCCGGGCACGGTTTAAAAACAACCGAGCACCACACGGCCCGTAGGCACGGTGGGCCCTGCCTTGCCTGGCCCGCTCGAGCTTGCCTGTCCGAGTGGTTTGGGATACGGGGGACCGCGGGTCGGGTTGAATCAGACCCGACCCATGGTCTTTTTTTGCGGGAGGAGCATCCTGGGGTCGGGTTCACGGGACACCCGGCACAATAGTCTCCAAATATAGTGTAGAGGTAAATTATGAGATGATGACTAATACGTACATTCAAGATTTTTTTTAATTAAATACTTATTCATTGAAATCATATTTTTAGCTACTTCTCTCCTCTTTGTTATGATAATCAGACAAAAAAACATAAATGTTTAATTTTGTTAGTTAATAAATGAACTGAAATATATAGAGATTAATTATTTTTTTTTTTTGTGAACAAATCTATTTTGATAATATCTCAATTAATTTTTTTAATTTGGTATTTTTGATATTTATGTGTCAATTTTAATAATATATTATGGTTTGTGTTAGGATTTATGTTTTGTTACTGCTTTATTTTTTTTTCTTTTTTTTTATTTAATTAATTACTTGGATGAGATCATCAATCATGATATTGATGTATAAATTTGAGGAATATATTATGATTTGTGTAAGGATCTATGTTTTGTTATTATTTTATTTTTTATTATTTTATTTTTTATTTAATTTACTATTTATATGAGAGCACACACTTTGTGGGTAATCATATTTATAAGGTAATCATTTTGGACATTTGCTTTTATATTAAATTTTTATTATGGGAATGACTAATAATAAAATATTTTCAAATATTTGGATTATTTATTCCTTAATTTTGATTTTTGTTTGTAAATATTACTACTCAGTGCCATAAGAATATTATCTAATTTGGTTTTTTAGTATTTAATTACAAAAAAGAAGTGGTGTCGATGCCCATTGGGTCAACACCCACTAGGTCGATGCCTTGGGATGGCATGTCGTTGAAATTTTGATGATGGCAGTATCTTTTGGGTAGTAGGATCTCCTGTTATTTTTTTTTTTATTTTTGGTAGTAGTCATCTCGAATTGTGTAATTTGAGAAATTAGGGTTGGCCATAAATCTTGACGCAGTGTTATTTTTTGGATAAAAATTAGAGCTTGGACAAAAATCCTAAATTAATGCAATTTGTTTTTGGATAGAAACTAGGGTTTGGACGGCAACCCTAATTTGGTACAATTTTCTTATGGATGATATTTGGGTGCCAATTACTAACTAAGTTAAAATTATTTTATCATGGTTTATAGGCATTTTTATTATAGAGTATGAGATGAGTCAATTAGAAAATATACCAAAGCTTCTTATCTTGCTTGCCAGTGTAGCGTGAGTATTAGTGTTCCTATATGACTTGATTTGTGAGTGTTTTTTTTTTTTTACAAACATTAATCTTGTTTGAATTATATAATAATGTCATGATTTTTGTGCAGGGTATTGACTGACAGGATGACAGCAAGTTCTGCCGAAGCTAACTCCAAGCTGTTGCTCGTCAACATGGAGAAACGTGCAGAAGATGATGCAGGTTTAGGTTCTAAACTAAGCCTTCATAGGGGTGAGATATTGACTGAGCTTGAACACGAATTTGCTTTGCCTGTGCCCCATGGGGACTGTTTCGTCATTTTAATGGAGAAATGGTGTTGTTGTGCAGGTGGAGATACAGGATCACTTAGTTACAGGCGTTGGGGGTGCAAGGAGTTTCTCTGCAGACTCACAGATAGCAATGTCCTGACCGCCAAGCTCAGCGAATGGCTGAAATCATTATTGAAGAAGGCCCATGGGAAAGATCTCTTGTTTGAGAGCCCATTCGAGCTGACGGAGCTTCAAAAGTTTGATTATGCGTTGGAGGGGGCTTCTTTTCGGCAGCTGGTGCGAATGCCAATTGGAGCTTCTGCCTCCATGCCCGGCACAGTTGCAGGTGATCCTTACCTTGCTGCTGTTGAAGACTTTTTGTACGCCAGCATCAAAGGCCTCTGGGAGACCTTCTGGAGCAGCAGAGAGCCAGTTCCTCTCTCAGTCGGCTGCCTCAGCCGCACGAGCTCAAAACATCATCAGGCTGACAAAACAATGGCTGCCCGTGCTTGTGGTGCTGGTATATTCTGTGATGGCCCAGGCCACGGACATGGAAGATGGGACTGTGTTCTCGAGCTAGCTCTCCTGAGGCAGTGCATTGGAAACCTCGGTCATGGAGGTGATCTGCAGCTCTCTCTTTCTCTGCTAGGGGAAGCCCTCTTCTTCGCCCTGCTCATCCTCCTCTCGAGAAGCTCCAGCAGGTCCAAACTCAGTACTTCTGGGACTCCTGACTGCGTGCTCATACTTGTTGTCGACTCCCAGTACGGAGGGGTTGTGAAGGTAGAAGGAGATGTCAATAAATTGGAGTTTGATGTTAATAATGTTTATGATTGTTCTGTTGAATGGATAAAGAAACATTGTAGGGTAGCAATCTCTTCGGTTGATAAGATATGGAATAAGTTTGGAAATGTAAATTGGACAGATACTGGTTCGTTGCAGGTGCTGTTTGCAACCTTCCATTGTATCCTGCAATTTGCAGGGGAGCCTAAACATTCTGTCGAGGATATTGCAGCAGAGCATGGGTCACGCCTCCAGGCAAGAAGAGTGGAGAGGCAGGTGTGTGAGGGTGGAGATGGAAGAGACAGCTTTTCTTGCTTCCAGAACCGAGCCAGCACAGAAATTGTTGAGGCAGAGGTTGAAGATGAAGCTCCCAGAGCCATGGCGGGGGGCAAGAAATTAGTGCCTGGGTCTGTTATATGGCTGGAAGCTTCCAACGGTGGGGCTGGCTACCAAATTAATACTGTTGTTCAAAATGGAGAAGTAGAGTATTATGTAGCCTCGCCAGTGGACGAGCCGAGCAGAACTTTGCTGCTGTACGTTGGTTCCTGCCTTTCTCGGACGGAACCAGCTTGGGAAGACATGAATCCATGGTATCAAGTTCAGAGGCAGACGAAGATACTAACCATCATGAGACAGAGAGGGCTGTCGAGCAAGCACCTGCCACAGCTACATGCCTCTGGTCGAATCTTTCAGCCATGGTGTGGGACCCCGATTCTGGTCACCAGCCCAGCTGGTGAAACAGTTGCTGAATTGCTAGGAGCCAACAAATTTGATTCACACGAGGCGACTCAGTGCTGCCATGATGCTTTGTCCGCGCTCTCCTCGGTCGCTGCTGCAGGAATCCGCCATGGCGACATACGACCTGAGAACGTCATGTGCGTGAGCTCGGGCTCAGGCACAAGGAGGGTCCCCTACTTTGTTCTCATCGGCTGGGGCCATGCCGTTCTTGAAGACAAGGATCGACCTATTATTAATCTCCATTTCTCCTCCACTCATGCCCTCCAGGAAGGAAAGTTGTGCTCTGCTTCTGACGCAGAGAGCCTTATTTACCTGCTTTATTTTTGTTGCGGAGGAAGATTGCCCGATTTAGACTCCATTGAAGGAGCATTGCAGTGGAGGGAGATGACATGGTCCAGGCGATTGATTCAGCAGAAGCTTGGCGACGTGTCTGCTTTATTAAAAGCTTTTGCTGATTATGTAGATAGCCTCTGCGGAACGCCCTATCCTATAGATTATGATCTGTGGATACGAAGGCTGCGGAGAAATATTGAGGGGAAAGGGTGTGTTGGTAGAATTTAAAAGTTGAAGTAGTTATTGGTTTTGTAGAAATTAAATCAGGAGAAGATGAACAAGTGTTAACAGACAGTATAAACGAAGAACAATGAAAACAAGAAGCAAAATAGGCAAGGATTAAAGAATCTCTGGAAAACACAAAAAAAAATGTCACTTGGCCATCATAACCTTGACAAATTCCTCATAATTTATCTGCCCGTCACCGTCAACATCAGCTTCCCGGATCATCTCGTCGACCTCCTCGTCGGTGAGCTTCTCTCCGAGATTGGTCATCACGTGGCGGAGCTCCGCGGCGGAGATGAAGCCATTCTGGTCTTTATCAAACACGCGGAATGCTTCTTTGAGTTCCTCTTCGGAATCTGTGTCCTTCATCTTCCTGGCCATGAGGTTGAGGAACTCGGGGAAATCAATTGTCCCGTTGCCATCCGCATCCACTTCGTTGATCATGTCTTGAAGCTCGGCCTCGGTAGGATTTTGGCCGAGCGACCTCATCACTGTTCCAAGCTCTTTCGTCGTTATGCATCCTGCAAACAAAATCATTCACCGTCGTCACTTGTTGAGAAATGAACCTGCAGGCCAACAAGACTAATTCCGAGGTAGGAGAAGGAAGCATCCACGAGAAAGCAAGAACAAAAAACCCTAGAAACAGAGAAAAGTGGAATCGCTACATTTTAGGCGAACGCAGGTGAGTTAATTCGACAGATAGAACATGCGTGCATATCAGTACGTTAGATCAATGGATTTTGGTGAAAAAAACCTCTAAATCGGCTTCCTCAACTGTGTCCGAGTGCCATTTTAGAGCACCTGAAGCAAATATTTGACACAGACAAGAGCGAGAAGAATTTGATCGTCATCAGATCATAAATTCAAAATCTCGAAAACATTGACTAAATCTACAGAAAGAAATTCGCATTCAAAATGATCCACAAGAGTGACGCTCCGCATCGACATCAACAAATCAACAAGATGAATAGCTACCTGCTGCGATGAATACGAAATGTTACGTGGACAGATAATTCATTACTAGATCTGGACCATAACGCTGAGAGAGAGATAAAACGAACCATCGCCGTCCTTATCGAACAAGCTGAAAGCTTCCTTGAACTCTGAGATCTGATCATCTGTCAGCTGATCCGCCATGTTATTTATCCCTCGGCTGGTATGTTCTTCTTTGGAGGAGAAAATGCAATTGATTGGCGCCGAGAAGCAGAGCGGGCAGGGTGCAAGAAAGAGTCGGGCAATGTCGCTATTTTTCAGGAATTATTCCTGCTATTTATAGCCGGTTTGTTTGGGTGCCCATAAATTATATTTTAATAAATTATGCACAGAAATTAAAAGTATTTAATTTTTTTATGACTTATCTATTAAAAAAAAACAATATACAAAAAAAACCAAATTTTCATAATAAAACTAATTAAAGGCCTTTTTGTTTTTCTGGATTGCTGAGGCCTATTTGATTTCAGCATTTAGCAATTTATTTTTTTATTTTTTACTAAATTATAATTAATATTTAATAAAAAATAGCCGAAATAAAAAAATGCATAACGTCACGCCTAACTTTCAATTGTGAATTTGTGATTTAAACATAATAAAATAATATCTCTCAACCATCCACTTATATGCAATAATCCAAATATATAAATATATAAATATAATATATATATATATATAATATTTATATATAAAATATATTTAAACATAGGTAAACATAAACATATATATGTTTAGATATATGTGCACACACACACACACACATATAAATACATACATACATATATACATTTATATGTTTGTGTGTGTGTGTGCACACATACATATGTTAATATATTTATATTTATATATGCTTGATTATGTTAAAATATATACAAATACATGTAACACATTTATACATATATAAATATTTTTGGTGTATAATTTGTTGGGTGTTTTTTTTTTTTAATTATAAAATACGCAGGTAGGAATCCGAGATTTATTATTAAAAGTTGAAGCTGTACCAAATGCAGCTAATTTATATTTTCATGCATTTTTTTAAATAAATATATAAACAATTTTAAATATAGAAACATAAATATATACAATTATATAAAAATAAACATTTATATGTTTATATTTATCTTTATACAAAAATGCAAAGATAAAATAAGATTTTCAAAGAAAAAATTGAAATAAATTTGCGTTTTGATGCGCTTTTTTTAATTTTTTTATTTTTTATTTTTTATTTTTTAAATTATTTTGTGATTAATACACCACAACAAAAACCACTATTTATTTATATTTAAAATAATGTATAACGAAAAACCAATTTCGTTGGTCGGTCACTGGTCGGTCTTCTTCCACCACAACAAGGTGAGAGTTCATCTTCCACGGAGGCAGCGGATGGCAAGCGATGCTCAATCACGATGATTACTTTTGCCCGGCGTCGGCGCGGCAATGGCAAATCACGAGCGTAAAGCGAAGGCGAAGCCAATAATGTCACAACTCGAAATCAGCTTTAAAGAGAAGAGGCTGCCAGGGCCACGCCGATCTGCAATCGGCGAAGATGACGTCGTCGAACTGGAGAGCATAATTTCGAAGCCCTAATTCTCACCATGGCCGCGACTGCTCGATTGATCGCATCGGATTTTGCAATCGCTTTCATGTGGACATGGTCGGGACCTGTGATGAAGATGATCGTTTCCGATGTCTTAGGGATTGTGCAGAAGCCTTTCGACGAGGCAGTTAGGGTTGTCCTGTCCATCACAAACATGTTCGTCTTTGCTTTCTTCGGGAAGGTGACCAATGGCGGAGCCTATAATCCTCTAACAGTTCTGTCCTCCGCATTTTCTAGGGATTTTGACTATTTCCTCTTCACCGCCGGTGCCAGAATTCCCGCTCAGGTTTCATATCATCCCTCATTAAGCTTCTTCTTCCTCGACCCTATAACAAAGACACAGATCGACGCCCTCCCTCCCTCTCTCTCTCTCTCGCTCAATTTCTCATCCTCTCTATCGCATCGTGTTATTCAGGTATTTGGATCGGTTGCGGGAGTGCAGTACATCACTGGACTGTTTCCCGAAGTAGGGAGCGGACCGCGGCTCCATGTGAGCATCCTTGAGGGGGCCATTACAGAAGGGTTAGCCACCTTTCTAATTGTCGTCATCTCTCTCGAGCTAGGAAGAAAGATTCCCAAGAGTTTCTTTAGAAAAACTTGGATCTCCAGCCTGTGCAAGTTGGCTCTTCAAGTCCTGGCTTCTGATCTGACTGGTGGCTGTATGAATCCTGCTTCTGTAAGTACTCCATTATTGAACAAACTGACTAGGTCAGGCCAGCCCCACCCAAATCTACGACTGAATCTAACCACTGGGTTCGAACTTCTCAGGTTATGGGCTGGGCATTTGCTAGGGGCGACCACCTGACAAAGGAGCATGTGCTTGTGTATTGGCTTGCTCCAGTTCAGGCAACGCTTTTCGCCGTATTCATCTTCAAGCTAGTGCCCCCATGTAGACAAGAAGAAGAAGAAGAGGAGGGTGCTCAGTGATGCAGCCAGAATATGCTTAAATTTTCATTTTTTTTTTTTCCTTTTTTTGGGTGGCCTCTTTCATTATGCAATAGGAATCCGGTGGCTTATAAATCCAGCAAGCAAAAAAAAGTTATAATTTTATACAGACCACGTCTATTTCAAAGTAACAGCAGCGTTTCTAAGAGACAAATACCTCTGCACGTGCTCATTTGGAAGCGTTCTTATGATCTTGAAAACCTCAGTGTTTGCATACCTGAGCTTTGTCCTCGGGTCAAGGTATGGAGCCTGAGAATTTCTCCAAAATTAATTTTGTTAAATTTTTTTAATATTTAAATTATAATATAGATGGTATATTAGTGCTTACGTAATGACATTATAAACGAGTATAAATTAATTTATTATTAAACAATCATTTTAATATTATAATTGTCAAATAATTTTAAAATTTTAATAAATTTCACTTAATTAGTATTTATATTAAAGCACATCACAAAATAGTTTAATCAATTTCTTATTAATCACTCATCTCAAAGTTATAATTGCTAAAATATTTTTTATTTAAAATTCTGATAAATTTCAATTAATTAGTATTTATATTAGATCACATCACAACATAGTATAATCAATTTCTTATTAATCACTCATCTCAAAATTATAATTGCTAAAATATTTTTTATTTAAAATTCTAATAAATTTCAATTAATTAGTATTTATATTAGAGCACATCACAACATAGTTTAATCAATTTCTTATTAATCACTCATCTCAAAATTATAATTGCTAAAATATTTTTTATTTTAAACTCTAATAAATTTCAATTAATTAGTATTTATATTAGAGCACATCACAACATAGTTTAATCAATTTCTTATTAATCACTCATCTCAAAATTATAATTGCTAAAATATTTTTTATTTATAATTCTAATAAATTTCAATTAATTAGTATTTATATTAAAGCACATCACAAAATAATTTAATCAATTTCTTATTAATCACTCATCTCAAAATTATAATTGCTAAAATATTTTTTATTTAAAATTCTAATAAATTTCAATTAATTAGTATTTATATTAGAGCACATCACAACATAGTTTAATCAATTTCTTATAAATCACTCATCTCAAAATTATAATTGCTAAAATATTTTTAATTTTAAAATTATAATAAAATTCAATTTATTAGTATTTATGTAATAACACAACAAAAAAAGTGTATCAATTTCTTATTAATGAACTCTCTCATTAATATACTTGCTAAAATATGTTTCATTTTAAAATTCTAATAAAATTAAATTTATTAGTATTTACATAATAACACATCACAAAAGAACTTACATCAAATTCTTATTAATCACCCATCTCAATATTATAATTGCTAAAATATTATTAATTTTGAAATTCTAATATAATTTAATTTTTTAGTAATTATGTAATGAGACATCACAAAAGAACTCCTATGTCAATTTCTTACTAATCAACCATCCCAATATTATTTTGCATAAAAATTTTTTATTTAAAAATTTTAAAAAAATTCAATTTATTAGTATTTATGTAATTAGCCATCACAAAAGAGCCTATGTCAATTTTTTATTAATCAAACATCCTGATATTATTTTTTGCATTAAAATTTTTAATTTTAAAATTTTAATAAAATTCAATGTATTAATATTCATGTAATATCACATCAGTATAAAATTTAAATCAATTTCTTATTAATTAATCATCCTGTTATTATTTTTGTTCAAACATTTTTAATTTTAAAATTCTAATAAAATTCAATGCATTAGTATTTAAGCAATTACACATTAAAAAATAATTTAAATCAATTTTTTATTAATCAATCTTCCCAATTTTATTACTAGTGATAACAAATTATAAAATAAATTACAAAAAAAAAAAAAGAACACTTTAATTTTGATGGTTTGTATTCTACAAATAAGTTCAAAAAAAAAAATTAAATTATTGATTTTGAAAAAGTTTACCAAATAAGAATAACTAAATTACAAATCGAGATGTCAAATGGACTGTACCATATTGGCACGGCTAGTTTAATGGCAACTAGCACATCCATGCTGAGATGTGCTGGAATGTGCCGATTAGAAGCAATGGGCAACCAAAATCGAATGTACAGTAGTTAAAATATTTTGAAATTTTAATAATATATTTATTCAAAAATCAAAATATTATATTTATATATCAAAATAATATAATTAAAAAAATACGTGTGTAATTTGTATTATGTAATTATATTGCAATATGAAATAAAATAAATTAAAATCAAATCAACAATTAAAAAAATTATTTGACATTCAGATCAACTCAAAAATAAAAATATAAAAAAAATAATTAATAAACATAATATGATACATAACACAAAATAAAATATAATCAATAAAAATTAAAAAACAAATTAAATATTATATTGTATTTAAAAAAATTTAAAATCATACGAGTAACCAATCTAATCTGCAAAATAGTAGCGTGGATACAGATCATCATCTTCATGTATGATATTAAATGTAACACTAATAATTACCTCAATATTCTCAATATTCTATGAATTATCATCTGGCATAATTCTTTTATTTGATCGTAATCTCAATATCTTACATATACTTATATTGATTACAACTGACTCATATTAGACGAAGAACCTTATTATTAGTCTTAACTAATTGAATGAAAAAATAATCATCTTCGAATATTATGTTTATGTCCATAATTCAAATTTCGTTATAACTATCATATTTAGTGTTGTGATATAAAAACATGTTGGTTAATTTATTGTGAATAAAAATATTTGTCTGTCTGATTCATGCAAGTGGATATATATTTTAATATATTTTATACCCCTTCCATTTTAAATCTAGATCCATACAAGTAACTAAATAATACAAAGTTAAAATTTAAAAATTATTATTTTAAACACTTAGTGACTATTTGATAACGTACTTAAAATCTTCATACCATTGAAAATTAAAATTTTTAATAATTTAAAATTTTAAATATGTTTGATAAATAAATATCAAGAGCTGAAAATTTAAAATTTTAAGTGAAAATTTCATGAAAATTTCAAGTAGGTAAAGACCTACTTAATATTGAGTGCTGAAAATTTTCAACAAATTTTTTTTAAATTATCATTTTATCTTTTTTTTTTTTATTTTTTTAGTTTTCTCATTTATGTTACAGTTCGATTTGTGAATATATCTTTTGCTCCTCCTTTATTCGCCACCACAAACCTTAACCCTACCCATATTTTATGATTAATTTAGAAGAGAAAATAATAAATTAACTAGTTATTTATTAATTTTTATTTTTATATTAAAAATTTAGATAGTTTTAAAGAGTTTAGATTTTATTGGTTATTTTTTAAACATTTTTATTTCTTTTTTTGTATTTATGATTTATTTAAGGATATGTTTTTAGGGATTTGATTTTTTTTAATAATTAATAATTATAGTGAAAAAAATATTTAATTAGAAATTTTATTTATGTTGGATAATATGTAATACTATAATAAGAGTAAATATGTAAAATATATCATTTTTAATATTTACAGTTATCAAATAATATATTTATATTCGGTATTCAATTAACAATAATTTATCAAATAATTTTTCAATACAAATTCAACATTTATAAAATTCAGCCTTAATTTTTTAGCATTTAATTTTTTTAGTTTTATCAAATAGGACCTTAATTTCCATCTCAATAATCATGATACTAAATATAGAGTATTATTTATATTTGTTAAATATATTATTAATATTGCACATATACTCAAACTGTAATACAAATGGTAGAAAAAAATATAGACAAATACATATTCTTCATGTCATAAAAAAATTTAGTAATTTCATAAAAAAACTTTTGTATCCAAATCAGAATCATCGATAATAAATTTATTACTCTTATTAATAAGATAATAGATTATCATATATTAATAGCCAACACATGACTATAATATTAGTTAGATATAATTTTAATAATATCTTATATCCATTTTTATTTTCTTCTTTTCAAGAACCACTCACAAATAAAGTATTAAACTATTATTCTTTGCTAGGCGTATTAAGATATTTTATTGAATTTATCTTTTTTCTAATAGGAAAGAAACAACTTACGATGTCTCCTATACTATTTGATTGGTTATGTAATGCATACACCTAACATAAAAATTTTCACTTAACAATCTAGCTCTACTAGTTCTGATAAATATACCAATGAAAACTTTATTATTAGAAATATTATCAAATATTTCTAAATTTATTAATTATTTTTTAAATTTATAATATTTTATAATGTTATTATTACTTGTTGAACACAAACTCATACAATAAGCAATTTGAAAATATATCTATATAATACTGATTACCTTATGATCTACCAAAAATCTAATCAGAAGACTAAGATCATAATCAAGTTGATCATACATTCCTTTACAAAGTCATTAAGATATATGACAAGGGTCAAAAAAAATAAACTTGATCTACCTTCAAAGATATCGCCAATGTTGTTCAATAGGGTTTGCATGTGATTTATTGTAGTACATTTTTTTATGTAATAATCAGCATACCTCTTAAAAATAATAAGTATAATATTTACACTTACAAGTATTTTTTTTTATATATATATTTTGCCGATTTTTATTTGACACCTATAGAATTTTTATTATTATCTTAAAATAAATCCATATTATTAAAATTTGCCTAAATTTAAATTTTTATTAGAATAATAACCCACAATTATATTTTACTTTTTACAAATTCTTCTTTGAATCTTGCTAGGCCAGCCACCATCACAAAAAAATAATAATAAAAAAAATTATAAACTAACATAGAATTCATAGCTCAGAAGATACGAAAAGAGCAAGAAGAGAGAATACGAGAGGAAATGATAAAATTAAAAAAATTTCTATATTCTACTTGGAAATATTTTTATATTAAAATAATATAGTTTTTTATTTTTTTAATTAAAAATGATAGAAACACAATAATCATTAGATTTCTACATGTAATCATTGAAAAAAAATTCTAACAATTATAGATCATTTTAATCGAAAATATTTTTAAAAAATTTAGGAGACACCAAAAGTAACAATCACTTTCCATGTTGACACCTGTGACGTGAAAAGCATAATGGGCAGCTAGTTAAGGCCTTAGACCAATTTTTTTTTAAAGAAACCAGGCCCATGAACCACGACTCATGCCCGATCATGAGTCATCGTGTCTCTGGACCATACCAATGGGCCAACCACGAGGCATGGTTGTCCTTGACCCAGCACAACATGAGTCGTTACTCATGTCAACACAATGCATGCCATAATAGCCCAGGCATGACTATTTCGAGCTATGCCTCATGTCGTACCCGGGTTGCCCAGCCCACTTGATACTGCTACTTGAAAAATACATTATTTTTGACATATAAAAATAATAAAGAATATAATGAAAAATAATTCAAATTTTGACATATAGTAGTTAGGTCACACAAAACATAGCTCTAATAAATCTTTTTTGAACAAACATCGCATTTATTTCTACTTACTATAGGCCATGTCATCATTTTTAAGTTGATCTCTAATTTATACTTATTCATAATATTATAGTATTCCAAGCATAAAATTTATATTTATTCATAATTTATATTATTATATTAATTTTTTTTTGCTTCACAGCTTATGCTAGTTAACATGGTATCAGATGATCCAACAACTTACCTATTGTAGAAGAAATGGAGTTGATCTCTAATAATTTATCCATATTTACGACTTTCCTATAGAAGAAATAACATGTCTTGTCCTCTCTGCATCAGATAGAGGTGTTGTGATAACTCACGGGAGAAGCAGTAGGAGAAGAGATATGAAGAAAGGGAGAGAAAAGTGCTCTCATAATTTAGGCACTGTAAGAGCACGAAGATCTATATAGAACATATAGACTTATAATGTGTTTATATGTAGACTGCTTGCAAGCTTATCTTAATCTCTAGCTATCATCATTCTTTATATATACTTTTTACTAGAGGCTCGTTACTAATTGATTCAAAAATAAAAACTCATAATTTTAATTATTATTATTATTTTTACTCATATGGCTAATGTAATGATAGCAAATTAAAATGCTTTTTAATTTGCAAGTTACGAAAATATCAACATTGGTCGACTTATCTAAATCTCATATTTTATATATATTTAATTTTTATTTGAGTTATGTAGGTAGATTTCTAATTTTTTTTATCAAAATTCATTTGGCGGGGTTATTCTATTGTTAGTTAACATGCCTATTTGATATAGAAAAATCATATAATAATTCAACTATCTAATAATTATCGGATTATTATTTATTTTAAAAATCATAATCACATACAAATAAATGATTTTCTAGGTCTAATGATTCATCACCATACATTAATAATAAATTTATTAATAATTTTTTCTGAACCAACATCACCTCTTTAAAAAAAATAAAAATCAAACAATTATTTTCTATATTTTGAACATGAAATCATAAACATATATGGATCATCTTCAATAGAGATAATATATATGTATATGTATATATTATTTATTTTTTATATATTTATTTTTATTTTTTGATTCATTATTGTGCTTTCAACTTGTACATAGTCTAAGAAGTAGGGTGTTCATTGTGAGTGTTGAGATGAAATCCCAATTTTAAGCAGGCCCCACTTTACCTTGCATTAATCTTGACAAGCGAATGCAACAAAAAAAAAAAGCCCTACGCTCAGCAAGTTTTACCCAAGTTGAACGACAGCAAAAGCATTCTTCTGATAAATTTAAAAGTATAAATAACTACTTGTTACATACCTCGTATCCAGTTATATCGCATATTTTCTTGCAAGGATGCATAGAAGGTGGGGAATCAATAGAAACATCTGCAATAGCAGGAAGATCCAACGATATTAATCTGCCTTATCAGTTGACCCGACCAATATCATGCTGATGCAGCTGATAGAAATAGCACAAGGCATACCCACAATGTTAAATGGGTACCAAAGACAGAATCATCACGTTTATCTCTCGTGCTGCCATGGAAGCACCCACCTAGATAGTGCTTCTGTCTGTAAATTTTTGTAACAATCAGAACAGGTAGAAGTAGAGGTGTCAAACGGGCCGGGCCGGCTCGTTTTTTTAGGGCACGATCATGCTACCGTGCTCGGCCCGGTTTAAAAACAGCCGAGCCCGGCACGGCATGTAGGCACGGCGGGCCGTGCCTTGCCTGGCCCGCTCGGGCTTGCCTGTCCAAGCGGTTCGGGATACGGGGGACCGCGGGTCGGGTCGAATCAGACCCGACCCGCGGTCTTTTTTTTTGCGGGAGGGGCATCGTGGGGTCGGGCTCACGGGACACCCGGCACGGGACAAACCCATGCCGTGCCGCGAGCCGAACCATGCCGGGTCAGGCACGGCAAGGGCCCGGGCACGGAATTTTTCCGTGTCGTGACTCGTGCTGGGCCGGGCCAGCCGGCCCGGTTGACACCTCTAGGTATAAGGCAAACCTTGTGCACAAAGCACACACTTTAGAACAGGGGCTTGGAGACTATGTTGCACGGATACGCCTAGAAACTGCCGTGTCACCGTGTCCGACCCGTGTCGCCGTGTCCACGTGTCCGACACGTGGACACGGTTCGGACACGGATCGGATACGTGTCTGATACGTCACGTGGCGTATCGGATACGCGTCAGAGACATATCCAATGCGTTGTTCAGAAACAGTCGTCGTTAACAACAGACGCATCATTTACCAACTGACGCGTTTTTATGATTCTAACGCGTTGGAAATACACTATATATTAACAATTACTCCTACACCTCCAACAAATTGCGGAGCACACCGCCGACAGTGAGTTGCCGACAAGCCGATTGCGAGAAATAGTTATTAATTGTCATTGAGTCAAACAGAGAGGGGAGAAGCACACCGTCGAGGTGCTGACAATACCTAAGGTAACCTAATTCTATAAAGGGAAGAGGGGGTTTTGGAATCTGTATCGGGAGGGGGGAGAGTTCGAAAATCGAAACTGTAAAGGGAGGGGGGGGAGTTCGAAAATCGAAACTGTAAAGGGAGGGTGGTGGGGGCGGGGTGTTAGAGGGTTTAAATTTTTTTTACATTATTTTAAAATACAGAATTTTAAATTATTTTAAAATACAGAATTTTAAATTATTTTAAAATACTTAATATTTATAATTAATAATTTTTATTTTTAATTTTATTTTTTTTATCATGACGTATCCTAGTCGTATCCGTATCTTAGTTTTTTAAAATTTGCCGTGTCCCCGTATCCTGCCGTGTCGTATCTCCGTGTCCGTATCCGTGTCCGTGCAACATAGCTTGGAGAGGTTAATAGGTCGACAATCCTAACCCTAAAAGTAACCTGATTAGTCTTGAACCTATATGCCCTTGAACGAAGACACTTGTCATCGCACAATGGCATCACCTCGCAACACATAGAATTCCCATGTGATCAGTCATTTCAATATTATTCTCAGCTAAACACTTTTAACTTCGAAATTCTTATGAGGTTCTATTTGGTGTTTAACTATGAGTATGAAGTTTTAATTGAACATGACTTAGTTTTTTTTATTTATGGTTTGGTTAGCTTTTGTTTGTTTGTGCTTGTGTTTGGTGTAGAGGTACGAGCATGGCACGAGGCACGATGCACGAGGCACGAGGCACGGCCTAACTGGGTCATTTTGGCCTGAGGCACGGCTCATGCCATACTGGGCTAGAAGCTGCCGTGAATCATGTCGAGCAAGGCACGACTCACATGCCGGGCCCGTTGGCATGTGAGTCGGGCGAGCGGCCCAACTTACGTGCTCATGCCTTTCTGGGCCGAGCGGGTCGAGAACAGCACGAGGCACGGCCTGACTGAGACGTGTCTAACTCGGCACGGCATGTCCAGGACCGTGCCTGGATCTGGGTCATGCTGGCCCGAGGCACAGCTCATGCCATACTGGGCCAAAGGTTGTAGTGCATCATGTCAGGCAAGGCACACTCACATGCCTGGACCGTTGACACGGTCCACCGGCACAGTGATCATGACCCAGGACCACGGACCAGGAAGCGGGCGTGGTGCACTTGGCCCGTACCCTCCCCACCCAGGCCCATTTTTTAAAAATGATAATTATTTTTTAAACCAATCCGCCACATCCACATGGATGGTTTTTTTTAATGAAACCCTCAGCATGGACGTGGTGGATGGTTCGGGGGAGCCTATGGTTTTTTTTAAACCATAGGGTTCCGAACGGCTAGAGACAGGAAGCAAGCCCACTTGACACCTCAAGTATGGCGTGGTTTGACACTTATTTCTACATGCAAATCACTTTGCCCGAGGCGGATTTGGTACCTAGGTATGTGTTTTGTTGCGGCTTTGCCAGAGCAGCCTTTTAAAACTATATGAGGAGCCTGAGTATGATCCACGGCCCTAAAAATAGAAGAATCTTTTATACCATTCCCTCCACCAAGAAACAAAAAAAAGTTCTCCATGACTTGTAAATATTGTACTTGTGACCTTTGTGAATACTTGAATACACAAATAACACGATTGTCAACAATTGTTGCTATCTTCATTTTCTTATAGATAAAGTAACTATATATATTGTATGTTAATTATATACATAATTAATATAATTAATTATTTCAATATTCTTCTCGATAAATTTTCAAAACATAAGATCTCTTACAAAGATCATAGATGCTTGTAGCTTGGCACCAACATACACAAAAAAGAGGTTATGTGACTATAGTTTTTTTGAGTAATCAAAAAATACCTAAAATATAATTATTTTTTATTTTATGATATTTCGCATAATTTTTCCTTAAAAAAAATAGTCGAATCTTAAGCATACTCTAATAATAATAGTGGAGCCCACAACACTAACTTGTTGACAATAATATTAACATCGACCCGTTCTTTTATTAGAAAGGGTTGTTATCATGCTATCCACACCATTTCTATGTTATTTACCTCTTCATTACTAACATTTTATTTATTATATTCATCTTTGTGAATTCTTCTCATGTATTATCACATTTCTAATTTCAAATTGTTTTAGAAATTAGAAGATCCAAAATTGACAATGCAAGAACCCTTAGAAAGAGGTGTCAAACGGGCTGGGCAGGCAAGGCCTGGCCTGTTTTTTTGGGCACGTTCATGCTACCGTGCCCTGCCCTACATGGTTTAAAAATTTCCGGGCCCGGCACGGTGGGCCGTGCCGTGCCTTGCCTGGCCCGCTCGGGCTTGCCTGTCCTAGCGATTCGGGATACAGGAAGACCGCGGATCGGGTCGAATCAGACCCAACCCAGGGTTTTTTATGCGGGAGGGGCTTCCTGGGGTCGGGTTCACGGGACACCCGGCACGGGACTGACCCGTGCCGGGGTGCCGTGCCGCGTGCCGAACCGTGCCGGGTCTGGCACGGCACGGCTCAGGCCGGGCACGGCACGGCTCAGGCCGGGCACGGCACAGCTCAGGCCGGGCACGGCACGGCTCAGGCCGGGCACGGCATGTGCCTAACCCAGGCACGGAATTTTTCCGTGCCGTGCCTCGTGCCGGGCCGGGCCGGCCCGGTTGACACATGTACCCTTAGAGCATCTCCAACAGGCTGTTTAAAAATAGAGTTTCGATATTTTGTTGAGTATTTTTAGAAAATTAAGGCTACAACGCGCTCGTTATCCCGCCCGCATTTTTGCCCCCTCGGCTTTTCGCTCAACAAATATAGCAAGCATTTATCGTTCAACAAATCATTTTTTTCTATTAAAATATTATTGTCATTCACTAGTTTCCACGACACCAGAACTCAACTTCGCACCACACTTCGGTATTTTGCTGAGTTTGGTTGGAGTAAAATTTAAAGTGTTGCTAGCTAAAATATTGTATTGAATATTTAAATATATTTTAATTAGTTGTTTTATTGATTGTGATTGGAGATACTCTTAACAAAGCAAAATGGCATAAAAATATGAAAATGATGCATAATAATTTCTTAATAATATTACGAGTGTATGTGTGTTTGAGTATGTGAAGGAGAGAGAGAGAAAGAGTGATAGAGAGATAATTTTAAATTAAATTGTTGAAAGTATTCCACACACGTGTGTTTATAGAAATACATCCTATACAAGATTTTACACATGCCAATTATTTAAAACTTTTTATTAATTTTCTAACACTCTACGTTAATGAAATGGTTTTTAAGTCCAAGTAAAATTATGAAGTGTTGGTGCTTCTTCTTTGACAAAAACTTTGCTAGAATATCAACAACTTGTCTTTAGTGTTGCAATAGACTAGTGCAATTTCTCATTTTCAATTGCTTATTTTATGAAATAATAATTTAAGGAAATGTGTTTTGTCCAACTTTGTAGAGCATCCTTTACAATTACAATGGTGAACTTATTGTCAAAAGATATAGAAAAAACTTTCACATCTTCATTATTCAAGTCTTCAAGTAATCGCCTCGACCAAATTACTTTAAAATGGCAAGAAACTGCCGCAATTTCTTTGAGGATTATGAAACTACGGTAATACTAAGATAGATGACATATCCAGATATGTTTTTGTAATCATTCGGATATCCTCCCCAATAATTATTACAATTAACAATGACCTACATGTATCAAGTGAGCCGAGCGGCCAAAACATGTTCTAACTGAGTCATGCATGGCCCGACACAACATGATCCAGAACAATGCCCAAACCTAGATCGTGCTGGCCTGAGGCACGGCTCATGACGTGATTGGCTAGAGGCTATCATACCTCATGGTGGACCAGGCACGACCCACAAGCCAAGCCAGTTGGCACGATCCACTAGAATGAAGACCATGACTCAAGACCGCATCCTGGGAACGGGTCACAGGTTACAGATCATTGTAAGCATGGACCGCACTTGAACTCATTTGAAAAAATGGTGAGTATTTTTTTTAATCGTTGTAACCACCAGGTGGACATGTAGGATTTTTTAAAATTTTATTTAAACTCAATCTGGTATGACCTAAGATGACCCAGCACGGTAGGAACAAGTCTGCCCATAATCATAACGATCATGATGTGTCAGGCTGGGTGGAATGATAGTATTGTCGTGCTGAGCACGACAATGACTCTCATGTCAAGCTATGCCCGCCAAAGCACAATAACCTAACCGAGCCACCCAAAAATAGGCTGTATCAATACGACATGACTCATTTGACATCTCTACAATGACCAAATAACTTTATGTCCATTATTTCAAAATATCTTTAAGCCAAGATACATAATTCCATTAAGATATCTTAAAATGTGTTTAACAACTCAAAGATTAAATAGAATTGAAGAATATATGAAACGAGATAAAATATTTAGAAAGTAAAAATGTCAAATCTAAATGCTAATACATACAAAAGGCTTTTAATTAGATTTCTGTATAGATTCTAAATAACCATCCTACCACCAACAACATTGAGTTTCTTATTTGTTGTCAAAATTCATATTTTTCACTAAGTATAATAGATAAGCCCCAAGTCACTCGAGCTTCAAATGAACCCAAGACTCAATAGATATCAATTAATGTGTGCATATCAAGCTCGTGATGCTTGCTTAAGCCCATACAGAACTTTATTTAATCTGTATACATATGATTCTGAACCTTTTACTATAAAATCAAAAAATTGATCAACACAAAATCTTCTTTTAGACACTCATTAAAAATGTAATTTTATATCTAATTGAGACTTCAATCCAAAGACCCAGTCCAGGTTATTACTAGCATTCTTGTTTCCATTCAAGCTACTGGGGCAAATATATTAATCTACCCTAACTTGTTGTGTATAGCCTTAGCAATCAATCTTGTTCTAATGAATGATTTACTATTATTGGTCATGCTCTTCAATTTGTATAGAGTCAAATGTCAATTCACTTGACACATGTAATATTTTTATTTGTAGGTGGTTTCACAGATATTCATGTCTTATTTTTTACTATTGAAATTATAATCTCTTTCCATAAATAATATTTAGTAATGATATTATATAACCTCCTCAAAATTTTGAGACTCTACAGTAATAAAATTATATCAT
Organism: Sapria himalayana; assembly: GCA_029783825.1. NCBI lineage: Eukaryota > Viridiplantae > Streptophyta > Magnoliopsida > Malpighiales > Rafflesiaceae > Sapria > Sapria himalayana. The sequence continues at coordinate 115,725 of JAREIK010016312.1, read as the reverse complement.
TCATAGATATCTTCTAGCAATCTATTCTTGATTGGTATCAAAAGTGAAGCTTGGAAGAATTTCAAAAGATGAAGTAGATGCTTAGTCAAACTCAAAAATTTTGATTTCTTAGACTATTCTACTAGGATGGATATATGACTAGTAATATCCATTTTTTTTTCTATTTTATTTTGATATAAAGGAGTAATAGATATTTTCAAATACTTTTAAGTGATACTATGATAATTTCCACCAGTCCAGACATGAATAGGAGTAATATAATTTAGGACGGATGTAGCACATATATTGAGTAAAAAAATAATTATATTCTCTATCTCTGCCCAAAAATATTTGGGTAGATTTTTTTCACTTAACAAAATCCTTACCATTTTTATCACAGTTATATTAATTCTCTCAATTACCTCATTTTATTGGGATGTATAAGAGAGAGTTAGTTGTCGAGCTATTTCCTTACTGTCGCAGTAATTAGTAAATTCCTTAGAGAGGAATTCACTTGACATATTTTTTCTAATATATTTTAGTAATATTTCAGATTATCTTTCAATACTATTCAAAATTTTAATAAAAAAATTAGAAACTTTAAATTTGAATTTTAAGAAGTATGCTCATATCATCCTATAGTTATCATCTACAAGCAACATGAAAATTTGTTTCTTGCAATTAGTGAATTCCATGAAGAATAAAAATATTTATTGTCTATCATATTCAAAACAATATCCTTGCCCCTTGGGAAATGATTTTTTATAGTGTTTCTCCATAGTTTACGCATATATATATATATATATATATATATATAGACAATGATATTTTAATCTCATAAGATAGACAACATATCATGTTCTTGCAAACAATGGGCTATAAGCTCTAATAGTTAACATGTCCCAATCCCATTAGCCAAAGGTTAGGGAGTTGTGATACTTACACTTTTAAGTGATTTTGATTTTTCAAAAAAATACTTGGAAAATTCTTATCAAATAGGACACGTCAGTTTTCTTCAAAAAAAAAGTTTGTAACTTTTCCAGATCAATTAGCTCACACTTAATAAATTCTGATCCAAAGCATGAACAAAAAACACATCTTTATTAACTTTTTCTCCATTTTGAATAGTTATTTTGACTCTTCCCTTTCATTCACAAATATAAGATCACTATTTCTCATCTTTACTTGTAAATTTTCAGTTGATTATAAATTTACAAATAAACTTATGTTTCCATACATGTATTTTGAACATTAATTGTTTTAATACATGATCAGATCTTTTATATTGAAAGTGTCGTTGCTTTCCTTTCTACCAATAATCTTTGTCAAAGTGACTGTTCTACTAAGGGCAATACTCTTACATCTACATGTCTTCTTTGATTTGTACCATTAGCATTTCTCTAATAGCTTCTGCAAAATTTAGTATCGAGTAATTGTAAGTTTATCTTTGACTGGAAGGTAATTTCAATATCTTCAGTGAGTCTCAATTATTTTGTCAAATCAATGAACTTTCAAGAAAATAAATTAAGTGGCTCAGCTTCTCTCATTCTTAACTTCTCAAAGTCACTTCTAATAGATTGAAGTTTGATTGCTCAAACTCTTTTGTATCTTTGGAATTCTTGTTGGAATATATCTCATTCCTCCCTGGATGTATTAGACCTCATTTCATAGCAAATTGATATTGCTCACCACTTGCTAGATGAACATTAGAGCCTTAACATTGAATTTTTTCTATTCTTTGAGTAGATGCTTATCAAGTTCTTCTAAAGAAATAAAATTTGATGGTTCAATGAACTCATCTTTTATCAGATCTCACACATCCTGTAACTTGAATAAGTATTTTTATTTTAGCATTTCAGAAGTCATAATTTTTCACTTCGTTTTAACATCTAAGAGAGATCTATTATTTCAATTGATCTAGAAGTCTATTTATCAAAAAAAAAAAAAAAAATTCAATTCACAAGATGATTTTAGATTCAAATTTTTACTAGATTTGGCCAATTTTGAGTCAAAATCTGAGTAATAAAACTCATATTTATTAAGATCAAAATTTTATTGAAAAAAAGAATAGAATTTCAAAAAAAAAAAAAGATTGATAACATAATTTGAGAAGAATAAGAGATTTAGCATGCTTTGATACTAGATATTAAAATATCTCATATTATCTTACAATAATACATTCACTTATGTTGTTATTCACATGATTAGAGAAAATTACAAAGGAATAAGAGCTAAAAGATAAAATGAAGAGCAAGCAAGTACTTCATAAATGCACAGATGATACAAGTAATAACGAAGATTTTAATTCATATATCAATCTCACGAGTAATGCATTAATAATTAAATTATTTAACAACGAGACAACTTAATTCGTATAAAACAGATATTTCGATTATGTAATCAATTTTAGATCCATGGGTCTACTTATTTAATTTATGTAAGATATATTCAAATTGACTTGAATTATATGATTTTTAAACACAAAACAAATATTGTAATATTATGCAAAAACTTTTTATCCTAACATCATGCAAGGAGTTATTACCATTGAGTTCGTCTCAAAGATTATCTCTTCATAGTTATACCCTCGATATGTCACCATTAAGAAAAGAAATTATCTTTAGTAAAAAGTCATTCATATTCTCATATATTTTAGGCAACTTATCAACTACCAATGACAATTACTTCGTGTACCACAATTAAAAGGATTATTACTTTATTTCTACCATATGCAGAAGTAAATCTTATTATTTACATTACACCATTGATCACAACAATCTTATACAAACTAACTAATAATGAAAACTCTAATTCGATTTTTATTTAATTATACATCCATCAATATATGTAACACAGCATAAATCAAAACATATTCAATTAAAATAAAATCATTATCATATCACATAAACCAAATTATACAAATCCTAGATCACATACAAATTTAATAGAAATTCTCAAATCTACCTTATAAAGAAAAGGTTTTGAGTCGTGCTCTCTAACTATTTAGATTAGTATTGAGCCTTGCATCCTTCATTGCTTGTGTAACCCCTATAAAAAACAAAATTTGCTCCTAGAGTTTAATAATTTCTTGTGGAACCCCTTATGAGATTCCTTGAAATTTCTCTCTCTTCTTTTATGCTCAAAAAATTATGCATTTCTATAAGTATGTAATCATGACTTCCAAAAGAAAGTCACTTTGGCCTCATCTCTTAAACTTGAAATTATCACTCTAAAAAATAATCATGACTCTATAATGTATTTCAACCTTTCTATAACATTAAGTCACGGAATTAGATAATGACCATGACTTATACTTTATCTCTTTATTACATAAAGTCGTGGCACTATGAAAATATTACGGCTTCATGCACTCATCTTTCTTGTTTTTCATATAGGGCAACAAAGCTAAGAAAAGTCATCATATTATGAATAACCTCTCACTAGATAATATAGTCGCGATGCTGATTAATGGTTATGACAATAGCAATTATCTCTCTTAATTATAACATGACAATGGTGGTGGAAGATGAACATGATACTACAAAGGTCTCTCATGTATATTTTGTGACCACAATGTTGAGAAATGGTTGGGGAATAAAATTTGGGCTTTCGTATGTCTTATATATCACAACTTTGGCAATTAATCCAAAGATAAAATTCACAACTTTACCTTTCTTTGAGGATACGAGTTACAACCTTGAAGAATAATCATATTCAAATAATACTTTGTATAATATTTTGTCCTAAAAACATAATATTAAATAATTATTATAACTTTGACCATGATAGTTGTCTATGTAATTTTTGTAGTTTAAAAATCATTATTTTGTAAAAAAGATATGGATCTGATTAGAGATTATCGAGCCAAGTTAAAAATAAAATCGTGACACTAGGAGATGACTATGACTTTTAGAACCACGAGATATTTAATTGTTAGGACATTAAATTAATATTATAATCATTTAAAGTTTACGAGATAAATATAAATGTGACTTTATGATAATATTATAATCATAAAGAATATATCACATAAGAAAAAAATTATGTTAGCATGTTAGTTGGGTAATGGTGTGCAAATATTAATCAACAAATTAGGTAAAATTTTAATTACAAATGAATATTAAAACTATGCGAGACTACATACTCTATCTATTAGCTAAATACCTCCAAAATCTATTAATTTTATGTCTATTCATCAAAATTCATCAAAACTTCGAAATTATAAAATCATTCCATAATTATTTAATTTTCATGTCAAAACTTCATCACAATTGATCAAAATAAAACAAAAATATACAATAGTTTAAATACTAAATAAATTCTTACCCTAAAATAATTATTCATTCCCAGACAATAACTTCCCTATCGATAATAAAAATTTCTTCAACAATTCTAATAAACTCTATGACTAAGTTTGAGTATCATAAAGTCTCAAGATAATAAAATAACTTCAAGTAAACATATTAAAAGTCATAATAGAGTTTAATTTTCATGATCATACTCGTGAATCAATAAATATGTATAGTCATTTATGTGGTAAATATAATTATTTAACACATCACATATATAAAAAAAATTGATTTATCTCACATACAGTATTATGTTTAATATCCGTAGATAGACCATCAAAACATATTTTTTTCCATCGAAGATCTCTATTATTCATGCTTGTTTGTCAATATATTATTTTATATTCTTCTTATTTATTTCTTCTTTGGGTTTTACTTTAATTATGCTTGTTTTTTGGGTTTTGCGTTAATTTGAATGTTATAGTGTCTTCTTTTGTAATGGCTTGTCCTTTTTTTCCTGAATCCCCAATGTCACGGTATCGAGTAAATATGCGACTTTGTTCTTGAGTTTTTTTTTTGCCCTTTTCATTCTATAATTCAAAATTCATGACACTATGCACAATAGCTACTTTTTTAACTTCTAATGAACATATTCATTTTATATCAACAAAGCCACAATACTGTGCATAGTCACCACTTTATCTTAAAGTTTTCCTTGACTATTTTTATTATGTAACACCAAAGTTAAAGATACTGATTACTGTGTACAATTATAACTTTATCTTCAAACTTTCTTTGATCATTTTAATGATGTAGCATGAAAGTTATGACACTTTGCATAGCCACAATATTGTCTTTGATTGAATCCTCCATTTCTATTTCATCCTATGATTTCTCAGTTGTTCTTTTAACTTCCTTGAAATTATCAACATAAGATTATTCAGATATCACGATTTCTCATTTTATATTTTTCTTTTTTCTTATTTTTATAGCTTCAAAATAGTTCTTCCTCGTCATATTTCTAAATTTTCATTACTTTCATAGTTCTAATATTATTCTTCCATTTCATCTCTTTCATCTTCTTTTGAGCAACATTCTTTTGTATTATAGTATAAAGCAATTATCTATTTTTGAACATCATATTTCATCATCATCTAGACTCCACAAACAATTATAAAGATGAAATTTTACTTGCTTCTCACCAATACGAAGAGAAAATTTTTTTTCCTTAGCGTATATAAATATTTATTCCATAGCCAAAAATGAGATCAACTAAATATTAACAATACATAATTATCCTCATTTATATCCAATATAATAAATTCCACTTGAAAAATAAAAATGCTCACCTTAATCAATACATTTTAGATAAATTCATTTAGATTGATAGTCTGATCAGTCATTGAATTGAGATAGATATAAAAGTGATTTGCCGAGATTCAATCTTCACACAATTGGTAAGGAGATCATAAATAATTTCTGATATTTAATCATAAATCACACAATAATTTCTGATATTGTATAGTCTTTAATAGTGCATAATGTAGAGAAACTTCCAGGATCATTAAATTTTCTTAAAAATTTTCTTTGAATAATTACATTATGCTTCTCGATCATATTCATGGTTTAATACATCTCCAACTCCCTCTTACTACTGATAATATATTTCATAAATTTTTCACAAAAGTTAGCATTTGAGCTAGAGCTTCGACATATGTTATATTTACTTCTAAATTACAAAATATAATGAGAAACTTATTAAAATATTAATCTAATTTATCATTTCAAAACCATTATAGAAATACAAAAATTATTAAAAAAAATTATAAATAATTTTATTCTAATTCATTCCTTTATCATTTTGTGCTTGTGTTTGCCATGGTCATGGTGTGGTGACATGGTCCTAAACCTCGATCTGCAACATTCAATCGGTAATATTTTTTAATATTTCGAAGCCCATGATAGGCGAAGATAGAACGAGGAGAACTGTATTATTTTACTCACAGTTAGGTTCATCTTTGCACTGATTTTGAAAATTATCCGATTGAAGGATCTGCTTGAGATGTTTCCACTGGCGACTCCTCGTTTGGCCTTTCGGATACTTCTCGTACATTTGTATCCTCTTGAAGCTAAAGTGTGTTGGCAGCACCAACTCCTCTCTGATCACTTCTTCTTCCATCTTAGCATGCGCTTCCTCGGTGGCAGTGCTAACTCCTCGCACGCTTCATTAAAAATTTAAGTGTGTTTTACTTTTATAGTACCTAAAATAAAAGAAAAACATTTAAATTATGCCTTCATTACCTAAAATATTATTTATGACTACAATATTTAATTTTTTTAAAGAATCCATATTTTTAGTTTTCGGAGAAAATTGCATCAAACCCAACAATACTTAATTGAGTATACATTATTCATTGTAATTATTATTATACTCTTGCATTATTTAAAAAATTCCATCTCGACATTTAAAATATAATAAAAAAATTGTCCAAACTTAATATATCATCAACTATGGTATATATAGTATAAATCATGTCGCATGCCGCATGTTGCATGTCGCCTAATTTTGTAAAAAAAATGTTTATTATTTTTTATTTATTGTTATTATTTTTTATTATTTTTTTATTATTTTTTTATTATTTTTATTATTATTTTTTATTACTTTTTATTTTTTTATTTTTTTATTATTTTTTATTATTTTTTATTATTTTTTATTATTTTTTATTATTTTTTATTATTTTTTATTATTTTTTATTATTTTTTATTATTTTTTATTATTTTTTATTATTTTTTATTATTTTTTTATTATTTTTTTATTATTATTTTTTATTATTTTTATTATTTTTATTATTTTTTATTATTTTTTATTATTTTTTATTATTTTTTATTATTTGTAAGTGTTTTCAGTTGTGTCTCTCTCCTTTTATGAGAGTCTGTTTATTTCCTATCATTTATCATTGTCTATAAGAATGTGACTGGTATTTATTATAATAATCTTATAGGGTATATTTATTGGCATGATTGCGATGCACAACATCTAATTATTTGTCAATTCTTGATATCTCACACAGAAATGAAACTTTTGATGAATTTACGTAAAATAATGTGAAAAAATAGGTAAAATAGAACAGGGCAAAGGAATGGATTCATAACTCACAGCCCAGCCTACCACATATTCATATGCAAGGAATGAAAATACACTGTTATAATCAATCTTGTGTTCGAGAGTTTATTCATGTAATCTATGTGTTAATTTTAAGTTGCTCAACTTATATTATGTTAGACACATATAATGAATATTGAAGTATTGTGCAGTAAATTTTTGCCTTAATGGCATATAAGGTGGTTTTCACCATTGATCTCATCCCAATCTTACAAAATCTACTAAATATTAGTAGGTCATTTTTGAATTTCTGATTTATTTTGAATGTTCTGATCTTTCACATACTTTCTCTGATTGATAATGTGTGATGCCATATGAGACAAGGCCTTGAACTATTTACTATTCTAATATTATGTTGAAAATTAAAAAAATTATATCACATACCATGACAAAAAATATGATAATATAAAATAATTATAAATCTTAATTAATACAAGGTGTAACTTCCTCACGGTTCAACAAAATATATATGTGCTCAGCATGATGCTCCTGGTAATCTAAAAAATATATTGATTTTGTTCTACCATATGATCTACTCGCATTAGTGAAAATATAAAGCATATCATCATCTTTTGATTCATTCCCCACACTATAATTATTATTTGATGATATTTATTATCTGAATTATACACTTGTGGTCGAAGTAGTGGTGCACACAAAATACTCGAGCTTCATTTATCAAGTAGGTATTACACATCAATCCTTCAATTTTAGCTTTATTTTGAATATTAATTTTCAATTTTTTAAGATATCTGAAAAATATTTTCATTAGAATAAAATACATTTGCTGGATAGATTTAAATTTTTAGATCGACAAATAAAAAATATATAATCTCTCAAATGGATACATTCATATGTATTGCACATGGCATGCTATCATAAATTCATAAGACAAGTGAATTGGAAGATATTACACATAGTTAATTAAAGAAGCTAGGAGGAAAAATACGCTCAAATTTACATAAAATTATGGGTATGTCATTTTTTAATTACTTCGTGTCTTTTTTTGTTATGATATTACAAGTGAGATTCTTAAAAAAATATATTTTAGTCATTACTTCCCAAATATTTTTTGGAAGTAAATCCCGAAACGCTATGAGTATTTGCCTATACAACCGTGCATTAAATTGTGGCAGTCATGACTTTTCATCTCAAATAACATATGCTTCTTTTTTATCAATACATCTTTCCATATTAGGAAACATTAGCTTCATATGCTTCTTTCAAATTATTTCATGATTTGGTATTATCTTTTATTTTTCATTTCACATTTATGATAATATTAAAAATATTATCAACACATATATATTGATTTAGACACTAATACATTCAATATGAGATGATTATATGGTAAGAAACTAGGCACAGATGAGATGGTATTGCTATTAGAGCAACTCCAATAGTGGTTGCTAAAAATAGGATAGCAAATGCTATTTTACAATCATGAATAGTATTTTGTCACTATTTAATAGTATTTTTGTTTAAATAATAGGTGTCAAAATGGGATGAAAATTTAAAAATTTAATATATTTTTATTAAAAAATATAATTAAACTTTGATGGCATTGAGAGTTGTTGGGATGAACAGTAGCCAACACTATTTTCCATCATCCCGTTTCTCTCTCCAAAATTATCAAATGTAAAACCCCAAGATCTTGGATGACATTTTACTACTTGTGATGTCATCTTTATTAGAGCATGATTTTTTGTTGTTTAGGTGCCATTATAGTAGTTATGGAGATGACACCCTTTATTAGAGCTGCCCTTAGAGCAACTCCAATGGGAGTTGCTATAAGGGGTGACATCTCTATAACTGCTAAAATGACACCCAAACAATAAAAAAAACTTACTCCAATGGAGTTGATATAAGAGGTGGTAAAATACCATCAAATGTCTTGGGATGCCATATTTGGCAACCTTGGAGAGAGAATATAGAGGATGCAAAATAGCAGTTATGTCTACCGTGCATCTCAAAGGATCTCTCATAAGTTAAAAAAAAATTTTAATTAAAAAAATATTTAATTATTAAAATAGCATCTTATTTTGGCACCTACTATTGGGGTAAAAATATGTTTAGGGGTGCCAAAAATACTATTTAAGTTTGCAAAATAATATTTGGCACCCCTTTTTTGGCATATCACATTTGAGTTGCTATTAGTGAGTGTTTTACTAACCCATGGAAAATGTGTTCCCAAAAAATTAATTATTTGGTAAAAACTAAATAGTGGACGAAGTATAATTTTTACGCAATAAAATAACTGAGACATATTATACTGGTTGGCAATGGCATCTCTTCTGCTCTCGGGGTGCAGGATGCAGGGCAGGAGGACGCAGTGTCCTGGACTAACTCTGCCACATGGTTTTTATCCATTGGCTGCGGGGCATCATTCCATGCTTAAGAACACCGAAGTCCCCGCATATAAAACCTAGTTCATGTATCTCGGAGCCGAGAATCCTGGAATGAGACTTGTTCTTGCGTTCTGCCCGTGCTCCTCCCGCCCGACTAAGCACTAACTCTTGTCTGGCATTACTTGGTGATTTCGTCTCAGGGATTCAAGTGGACCGAAGCACTGAATCATCGTCGACAATGAGGTCCGAAGCGATGTTTGTTCTGTTTCTCTGTTTCTTCTCTCTCCATGTGTTTGTATCGCAATCCGCCGTCATGAGCATAGATCTAGGCTCGGAATGGTTGAAAGTCGCAGTAGTTAATCTCAAACCAGGCCAAAGCCCGATTACAATTGCCATCAACGAGATGTCGAAACGCAAGTCTCCGGCTCTAGTCGGCTTTCAATCAGGGATTCGGCTTCTCGGAGAAGAAGCGGCCGGGATTGTTGCTCGACATCCAGATAAGGTGTTTTCACAACTCCGCGACATGGTCGGCAAACCGTATGAACAAGTGAAGAGCATTCTGGAGTCAACGTACTTGCCATTTGACATCGAGGCGGATTCTAGGGGGTCTGTTAATTTTAGAGTCCATGACAGTGGCGTCGTCTATTCCGTGGAAGATCTGCTAGCCATGGTTTTTGTTCATGCAGTGAATCTAGCCGAGGGGCACGCAAAGGCCACTGTGAAAGATGCGGTCATTAGTGTGCCCCCATATTTTGGGCAGGACGAGAGGAAGGGTCTGCTTCAGGCTGCACAATTGGCAGGGATCAACGTGCTGTCTCTGATAAATGATCATTCTGGTGCTGCTCTGCAGTATGGGATCGATAAGGATTTCTCTAACCAATCACGACATGTTGTGTTCTTTGATATGGGCTCAAAGAGCACCTACGCTGCTCTTGTTTGTTACTCGGCATACAATGTCAGAGAATTTGGGAAGATGGTTTCTACCAATCAATTTCAGGTGATTCCCCTGTTCAGCACCCGTCTCTCTTCACCCACACAATTGATGAAACTCTCTCCTTCAACAGTTCATCAAGATACTGTATGTTCTGCTACACTTTTTCTTTTGGTAAGAGAGTCGAGTGTGCGTGGAAGACTGTTCTTAGGCGTGGCATGGGGACAGTATCTGCGTTCTGGCTGGATCATCAGCTTTCATTCCTCTGAGACTGTCGTTCACAAATTCAGCCATCAACCCATATAAGTGCGAACTGTTATTCAGAATACCAATTCACCCAATGCTAACGCTGTTGTTCTGAACAGGAACTTAGCTTCGTACTGTGTGTTTCTAATTGCAATCTAGGTTAATTATGTTGCCATTCTTGTAAAATTTAAGCTGGATCCAGGTTAAGGATGTCAAATGGGATGCAGAGCTCGGAGGTCAAAACATGGAGTCCAGATTGGCGGAGTTCTTTGCGGACGAGTTCAACAAACAAATCGGAAATGGGGTTGACGTGAGAAGATCTCCCAAGGCAATGGCTAAACTGAAGAAGCAAGTGAAACGCACGAAGGAGATGCTGAGCGCAAACACAATGGCTCCTATATCTGTTGAGGCCCTCTCCGACGATATGGATTTCAGGTACTGTGCTGGGTTGTTCTTATTTGTGACTGCAACTCCTCGAGGAAAGTCTTTTAAGCTCTCAAGCTCCCATATCTATCATGGGCAATTAGCCTGACCAAAAATGTTCATTTTAGCATTTATTTTACTCACAGGAGCACCATATCACGGGAAAAGTTTGAAGAACTCTGTTCAGATTTGTGGGAGAGATGTGTTATTCCTATAGACGACGTGATCAAGCATTCTGGCCTGAAAGTGAGTGATATATATGCAGTTGAGCTTATAGGAGGTGCTACCCGGGTCCCAAAATTGCAGGTTTGGATGCCATTTTATTCAGTTACCCACTCTTGCTTACTTAAAAGCATACTGCTTTGCTGGAAGAAAAAAGGAAGCACGGACATGGCTCCCTACCGCAGTGTCCACGTGTCCGACACCTGTACACGGCACGGACACGGCATGTATACGTGTCCGATACGCCATGTAGTGTATCATTAATCAATCCGTATCCGATACGACACGTGGCGTATTGGATGATTGCGTTGGCAGCCGTATCAATATTGATAGTGCCCGACGTCCGACGACGTCGGGTGGCCAACGTTGCCGCATGGGAGACGTTGGTCACTACTCACTAGCAGGGGGCGGGCACGATTTGAGGGAGAGGTAGGGAACGGGCGCGATTTGAGGGATAGGCAAGGAACGGACGCGATTTGAGGGAGAGGCAGGAGGGGGCGTGATTTGAGGGGAGAGGAAGGGGCGGCACGATTTGAGTGGAGAGGCATGGGCGGCATGATTTGAAAGGAGAGGCAGGGGCGGGCGTGATTTGAGGGGGAGGCAGGGGAGGATATATTTGTGTGGGCATGTGACATAAAATAAAATATTTTTATTTTATAAAATAAAAAATATATATATTTATATAATATAATTATAAAATATTATTTTATAAAATAAAATAATTATAAATATTATCTTATAAGATAAAATAATTATAAATATTATCTTATAAAATAAAATAATTATAAATATTATCTTATAAAATAAAATAATTATAAATATTATCTTATAAAATAAAATAATTATAAATATTATCTTATAAAATAAAATAAAATACAATATTTTTATTTTATAAAATAAATAATATATATTTATTTTATATAATAAAATATTTTAATTAATTTAATTTTATTTATTTTATAAAATAACTAATATTTATAAAAAAAAATAATTTTTATTTTTACTTTTATTTTTTTTATCATCCCGTATCCGTATAATAACTAATATTATTTTATAAAATAAAATAATTATAAATATTATCTTATAAAATAAAATAAAATATAATATTTTTATTTTATATAATAAATAATATGTATTTATTTTATATAATAAAATATTTTAATTTAATTTAATTTAATTTATTTTATAAAATAACTAATATTTATAAAAAAAAATTTTTATTTTTACTTTTATTTTTTTTATCATTCCTTATCCTTATCCTAGTTTTTTAGAATTTGACGTGTCTTCGTATATTGCCGTGTCGTATCCTCGTGTCCGTGTCCGTGTCCGTGCTTCTTAGGGAAGAATGACTATTCTATCACATTTTGTTAGAACACACATAATCAGAATGAACGAATCAGGACTTGATCAAGAAAGTCAAATATTTTTTTTTTTGTTTTTGTTTTTACTGTTCGTCAAGGTTTCACGCCAAAGAATTATATTTTGCATAACAGAGGAAAATTCAAGAATTTCTCGGAAGGGATGATCTGGATAAACATCTCGATGCTGATGAAGCTATTGTTCTTGGCGCTGCATTGCATGCTGCAAATTTGAGCGATGGAATCAAGTTAAATCGCAAGCTGGGAATGGTTGATGGTTCTTCCTATGGCTTAATGGTAGAGTTAAATGGGCCTGATCTTCTGAATGCCGACAGCAAAAAGCAGCTGCTGGTGCCGAGGTTGAAGAAACTCCCCTCTAGGGTAAATAAAATTTTAAAAACACCAGCTTTTTTTGTGCCTCTCTGATTGATCTCTAAAGATTTTGTCGTTGTTTGAGTTGCACCGCTTTTGCTTACGAATGCCACCTGGGCACAGATGTTACGATCGATTGTCCATGACAAGGATTTTGAAGTTTCTCTCTCCTACAATACCGAAGATCCTCTGCCGCCAGGCATAAACTCTCACGTGCTTGCTGAGTATGCTGTGTCTGGTCTAGCTGGAGCAAAAGAAAAGTAAAGACTTCTCTTTTTATGTTGAATTTAATGTTTCCACATAAGTACCATTTATCTAACACGTGAGTCACATCACAACACGTGGAAACCTAATAGTTTGGGTGAAATGATCAAGGTCACAAATAGCAAGCACATGAAGCTCAACCCGGGAGCTTCATTCATGATAAGTGATGTGGTGATTACATAAATTCTAACATATTGAATCTTATTAGAATGCTAAAGTTAAAACTTAAGTGTTTAAATGAAAATAGTACATGAATGAGTGATCATTTGGGAAGTTTTTTTTTTTTTTGCATGTGCGTATTGAGGCTCATATTTTGATCTGATTGCAATTACCTTCGTAGAATGTTGATGGGGACATGATTTGTGTAGAGCATTGTGATTTGTGGGGAGGCAGAGGGTGCTCGGGGTTCTGTGAGAGGGAGAGCGTGATTCTGGGGGGGCATGATTTTTATAAAATAAAATATTTTTATTTTATGAAATAAAAAATATATATTTTTATATAATATAAGATAATTATAAAATATTATTTTACAAAATAAGATAATTATAAATATTATTTTTTAAAATAAGATAATTATAAATATTATCTTATAAAATAAAATAAAATATTTTTATTTTATGAAATAAAATATTTTATTATATTTTATTTTATAAAATACCTAATATTTATAAAAAAATAATTTTTATTTTTAATTTTATTTTATTTTATCATGTCGTATCCTAATCGTATATGTATCTAAGTTTTTTAGAATTTATTGTGTCCTCGTATCCTTTCGTGTAATATTTTTGTGTCCGTATCCGTGCTTCTTAGCTCTATACTACGTAGAACCTTGTATATTGAACGTGACCTTCAGTCATAATATATATTTAATTAAGACGGTCCCTTTTGATTTAAAATTCAATGTTTCCACAGAAGCACTATTTCTCTAGCAGCACATAGCGGATACTTTCAAATTAAAATGTGAATCACAAGATGTGGAAACCTAATAGTTTGTAAGAAAATGAGCATTGTCACAATTAGCAAGTATATGGCGTTCAATTAGGGTGCTTCAATCATAATAAGTGATGTGTGCGAATTTTAGTTCAATTTTAGTGTTCAAATGAAAATAATACTGGGATGGATGATCATCTGTGGATTTCTTATTTTGCATGTATATATTGGAGGTTATATCTAAGTATGATTGTAACTATTTTTGTCAAATGATGGCATCTCTCAAGTTTGAGGCTCATCAGATACAATCTATTTGATCTGTGAGAGTAAGTATATAGCAAAATTAATGTCCTAGACTTCATGCTACGTAGAGCCATGTGCATTGAGTATGATCTGCAATCAAAATAAGTGATTTATAAGCATAGGTATATATAGAGGTGTCAAACGGGCCGGTCTGGCCCGGCCCGTTATTTTAGGGCACGATCGTGGTTCCGTGCCGTGCCGGGCCGTGCCGTGCCTTGCCTGGCCCGCTCCGGCTTGCATGTCCGAGCGGTTCGGGATACGGGGGTCTTTTTTTGCGGGAGGGGCATCATGGGGTCGGGCTCACGGGACACCCGGTATGGGCCCGGGCACGGAATTTTTCCGTGCCGGGCTGGCCCGGCCCGGTTGACACCTCTAGGTATATAAGCATATACTTATGCTTATCAAAATAAGTATATAAGCATAAGTTAATATCAAGTCTTAATAAGATGTTTCTAGTTAATACTAATCTTGTTTCATGCCTAACTATGTTCAGGTTTTCATCGAGGAACGTGTCCTCGCCTATCAAGGCAAATATGCACTATTCTCTCAGTAGAAGTGGAATCATATCTCTTGATCGGGCAGAAGCTGTTATTGAAATATCAGAATGGGTGGATGTTATTAAAAAAGATGTATCCTTAGAAAATGCAACAACTCCAAGCCTAGTGGTGGAGACCATCGGACAAGATGATTCAGAGGCAGCTCATGGAAACCTGAATTCTAGCGAAGGAACTGGCAGCAATTCCAACACCAGCCCGGCAGTTGAATTGGCGACAGAGAAAAAGCTGAAAAGGCGAACTTTCCGCGTCCCCCTGAAGGTAAAAATGAGATGAAGCCCACTGCTTTCTGTTATCATGCACTATGAATTATTCTTGTTTATCTGCCTGAATTTGTAGGTTGCAGAAAAGACAGTTGGCATCGGAATGCCATGGTCAAGTGAATCCCAGGCTGATTCCAGGAGGAAACTGGATGAGCTTGATAGGAAAGATAAAGAGAGAAGATTGACAGCAGAATTGAAAAATAATCTCGAAGGCTATATATATTCAACAAAGGAAAAGGTTCTGTGTTCTAATGGAGTTTATTATGTCTGTGTTCTTCAATTTACTAATCTTACTCTTGTTTCTTTTCATCTTCTTCCAGATTGAATCATCCATGGAATTTGAGACAATTTCTACCATTGACGAACGAACATCATTTTTTGAAAAACTTGATGAGGTAAATGTTTTTTGTGTTCTACAAACAATTCTTCCTAGCCTCTTATTTGTGCATAGTACAGATTGAGAGGAGAGAGAGAGAGAGAGAGAGAGAGAGGAGAGAGAGAGAGGAGAGAGAGAGAGGAGAGAGAGAGAGAGAGAGGTAGAGAGAGAGGGGGAGAGAGGTAGCAAAAACTATGGGTGCTTATCTTTTTAGTGGAGCCAAACATGATCCATGTCTGTTTTCTTTTTATACTAACTGTGGATTGGGATATTCAGGCCCAAGAATGGCTATATACTGATGGGGAGGATGCTAATGCCACCACATTTCAGAAACATCTAGAGTCATTAAAATCCATGGGCGACCCAATATTTTCCAGGTGCTTTAAAAATTTGAACTTTGATGTCTAGTGGAGTCTATTTTTGAAATTGGTAATGTTTTTCAAAATGGGTTTTTTAGCCTCCTTCTAGAAGCTTCAACTCGTAAAATATGTAGTAACTAACTCAAAATAAAAACAATCTTTTAATAATTTTTGATTTTTTGTCATGATCATGGTTGTTTGAGTTAGGTTAAGTGCATCTTTGACTATTGTTACGAAGAGTTGAGTATTCCTCCCCGACCAACCTCTAGGTAAGTCGAGGTGATGATAGTGAGGCTCAAACTATTTAATTTTGATAAAACATAAGAATTATAGAACATAAATATTATGAGCGTGTATGATTACATAGATACTAATATATTGTATCTTATTAGAATGTCAAAATTAAAGTGTTTGAACGAGAATAATACCAGAATGACTATACATAAGCACCATAGAATATAAATACTCTAGGTGTGTATAATTACTTACATAATAATATAACGGATCTCATCATGACATTAAAGTTAAAAATATATGAGCGAGAATAATATTTGAATGAGTGGTCATCTGGAAAATTTTTGTGTTGAGAAATTCATGTTCTCATACAATGACACAAGTGTATCTATCAAATGGCAACACAGAGGGGTCGAATGGGACGTGCCGGGCCGGCCCGATCGTGCTTTTGTGCTGGGTCAGTCATGGCATGGTTAATATACTGTGCCGTGCCTGGCTCGGCATGGTTTTGTGAAGGTTTGCCCGGTACGGGCCCTCGGCACGAATCCGGTGGGTTTAGCTTTGTCGGGCTGAACCCCTAATTTTAAAAAAATTAGGGTTTCACTATTTCGGCGACTCGCTGCCGTAGTGCCGTGCAACGTGATTCTTTTTCATTTTTTGGCGAGGCTCAGTGAGCCTCGCCTGTTGGGCTCAGTTTCAGTCGTTGAGGCGGTTTCTCGGCTCATGTGGAGGTACCGTGCCGGGCCAGGCACGGCACGAGGCTCGGTTGGCCTCGGCACGACACAGCACGATTGGTGCCGTAGACAGGCACGGCACGGACACGAGCAAGGGAAATTTCCGTGCCAGGCTGGCCCAAGCACGGCCGAATCGTGTCGTGCCTTGTGCCATACCGGCCCGGTTGACACCTTTGGGGCAACATGCCCTTGCCAATTGGCCAAGCTCATGTAGTCCTAGTAAATTGCCTTTTGAAAGACACTGTAGTTCTTTTATAATTACTATAAAATATTGATAATACACAAGTACTATAGAACATAAATACTGTAGGTGCGTATACTTACATAAATACCAATATACTGGATCTCATCGGAACCTAAAGGTTAAATATATTTGAGCAAGAATAATACTAGAATGAGTGATCATCTGGAATGTTCTTATATTAGGAGAGATCATGTCTTAGTGATCATCTAAGCATGATTCATGTGTAATAGTGCAAATCAAAAACTCTTTATATCCCAACAATTTTTATGACCTAAGCCAGCCACCACTCCCAAATTCAAAAACTACAATTTGTGTTTATTTTATGGATTGGGTGATGATTTTTGATGCAGACACAGTGAACTTTCTGAGAGGCCAGCAGCGACCGGGCTTGCTCGCGATTATCTTGGAAATCTCCAGCAGGTCCTCACTATTTTTCTGCTACATTTTTTTTTTTTTTTTGCTCAGTCTGGATCTTCTCCTTTGGAGCACAAGCGTTCACCAAAATTTGGTTTCAAATTCTGGTTTGTCGTGTCGATTGGCTGTTTGTTAATTGGCGAAACAAATGGGCACGGCATGGTGCCGTGCTGGACCGTGCCGTCCAACTCTAGGAGTTGGCTAATCTTTTGTTTTCTGCCTCTTCGAGCCAGTGCAGATAACTGTGCCTGATTGGAAGACCAAGAAACAGTGGCTTCCAAGTGACAAGTTACAAGAGGTTTTTTTTTTTTTCCTTTTTTTTGCTGTCACCTTTATTATGGTATCGAAATTCTTCCACTGTTCTGGCTGCGCCAACCCTGCGTGATTGGCTACTTCCTGTGGGTCTTATTCTGTTCAGATTATTGACGATGCCCACAATTTCAAGGATTGGCTGGACGACAGAGAAGCGCAGCAGAGCAGGTGTTCTTGTCGATTGTTCTCTCTCTCTCTCTCTCTCTCTGATCTGAAGCAAAAAATTGTCTTCTTATCTTCTTCTGCAGAAGCTGGAGAAAACAAACATCTCTCCAATCCAAATCGTGATTAAAATCTTGATTTTGTCAGCTGCATAGCGACGAAATTTTAAGAATTTGATGAGGCCTTAGGGTTCTTGCTCATCAAAAAGAAAAATTGGAGCATCTCATGAACAGATGATAAATGATTTGAAAAATCTTGTCGATCTTGTTTTCCTCTTGATAAGTTAAAATTATTTGTTTTTTTTTTTTTTTTTTGGAAAAGGACGTCGGGATTCAGCATGCCAATATTCACCTCTGATGAAGTATACGCGAGGCTACTTGGTCTGCAAGATAAGGTATGTCACGGCAAAATCACAAGTGCCCACTGTCGTGGTAGCTTATACATTTATTTAACAATTGAATAGCTTATAGCACAATTCGTGTTCAATTTTTTGTTTTTTGATTTAATTTATCTACCAAAATATATAATTTATATTTTACTTTTTTATATTATACATATATATAAGTTATTTACACAACGCACAATGTATATTATATATATATATATATATTCTTTATATTTAATGTCTGTATATACAATGTATATACATCATTGTATATATCATATATATATATATATGTTATATTATTTATATACAATGTACATCATTGTATATATAAGATGTATATATACAATATGTACATTGTATATATATTATGTGTGTGTGTGTGTGTGTATATATATATATAGACACACAATTAGTAAAGAGAGTTACGTGTCAATTATATTTAATTTTTTTTGTAGAGTGTCTGTTTCACATTAATCAATGACATCTCACCTAGAGGGGTGTTAAATGGGATGATCTAGGCTGGTGCACATAAGTTGAAAAATTAGTTAGCAATTTAGTAAATATTCTTCCATAAGTTGAATTCTTAGTTAGTAATTAGTTAATTTTAATGATCAAAATTTCATAAAGAAGAGATTTAGTCCATACCTAGTGAATTAATATTTTTTGATTAGTGTGAGTTCTAGAAAATATTGATATCTTGAAAATTTAATTTTAAAAATTAGAAATATTGTATCTAATAATCTTGTAAATAAATATATTATTTAAAATTTGGCGTTAGCCGATCAAATGAGCCATTCAAAAATAAATAAAATTTTATTTTCTATATCATAAGTTTTTAAGATACAATTATGGGTGTGCTTATATTATCACAATATTATTTTGATTATTTGTATGAAAAATATTCCCTTTAGTATCGGATGTTTTTATTTTAATATATTAATTATTAGTATTATTATTATACTAATATTTTTCAGATTTTATTTTCCATATCATATGTTAAGAGTTTTTATTTTATATTAATAATTTTAAAATTTTTATTTATATTATTACTAGGAGGAATATTTTAAAAATATTCCTCCTAGTATATGAAAAATGTTATAATTTTTATTTTAATATTTTAAATATTCCTCCTAGTATTTTGATACGATTATCGAGAGATTAATACTAAATGCGAGCATGTTAAATTAATATTTTTTGCATTCATAATTAAGTTATTGTCTCTTAGATTACTAAAAATAGTGGGGTGGAACATGCTCGCGACCTGTTCGACAAAATGTCTAATAAATTTTTGTTTCTTGGCATGTTTTCTGCATGCGTGGTGATACTGATGAAGCCCAACGGTGGGATATTTGTGCAGGTCGCGAGTGTTAACAAAATCCCAAAGCCAAAGGCTAAAGTGGAGAAGCCAAAGAGGGACGACGCTCAAAAGGAGTCACCGGATGCCCACAGTTCTAACGCCACTTCTGATTACGATTCTGCCCCTAGCGAGGTCAACGTTGAATCTGGTGAACACGACGAGTTGTAGTGTGAACCTCCTTTCTGTCATCCATGAGGAGCTAGTTGAATTAACTATATTTTCTTAGCCTTTATTTATTTTTATTTGTTAAATTTTGTTGGATCTACTCTCCTTGAGATGGCATATAACATGTTCGTCTAAATTAATTAATAAATCATTAAATTTTATTTTGTTTTTTTTTTGTCATTAGAAAGTGACATCTGGCATTTTGTCATTTAAAACAAAATATTTAATTTTATAAATCATTTAAATTTTTGATAAATAAAAAAGGAAGAAACCTTGCTTAATCCGCAATTTATTAAATAAAAAATAATGAGAGTATTGGCATTTTAAAAAATTAAAATGCTGATTATTTATCCAAAAATAGAATATCATATTATATACTTTGATAACGACAAATACAAATACGCACTGTGACTTAAACTGTAACATCATACGGACAAAAATAACTCTAAGTAATATTCATTTTTCAATAATCATGAGTATTTCATACATTATAAAACAAACACACGCGCACGCACACCCACGCACACGCGCACGCACGCGCACACCCACGCACACGCGCACGCACGCGCACGCCCACGCACACGCGCACGCACACGCACACGCACACAATGTGACATCATACATAATATAACTCAAGTAATAATATTTTTTTAATAATCGTGGGAATTCAATTCTTAGAACCAATTAGTTGATAGACTTACGCAACAGCAATATATATATATATATAAGTCTCAAATGGCAAAAAAAAAAAAAAAAACTATGTAGATATTTCAGCTTGGGAAGATGGATTTGTTCTCTTGTTCTTTTTTTAGCAGAGCAATGTAAGAGCTAGCCGAAGCTCGCTTTTGGAGTTTCGGTTCCGCTTCGGCGTGATTTCACATGGTGATGGAGAGGGTCGCGGCGACGGGAAAACAGGGCTGCCTCACCTTCAACCAGAACTCGAGGATTACGAGGCTGGGAAAGCTGGGTCGAGTAGAAGAAGCGATTGGGGTTTTCTTGAGAATGGGTCGAAAGAGCACGGTCACTCACAACTGCATCATCTCCGCTCTTGCTAAAAATGGACGACTGAAGGATGCTCGCAACCTGTTCGACAAAATGCCTCGGAGAAATTTAGTTTCCTGGAACACTATGATTTCCGGCTACATTCACCAAGGCAATAGTGAGGAAGCTCATAGACTATTCGTCGGCATGCCTGAGAGGGACGCATTCTCGTGGACTCTGATGATTACTTGTTTCGCGCGCAGCAGAAACCTGGAGAAAGCTAGAGAGCTATTTGATTCGCTTCCGTTTCGTCATCTGCAAGATCCTGCCTGTGGGAATGCTATTATCACGGGTTACGGCAGGAGAGGAAAACTTGAAGAAGCAAAGAGAGTTTTCGATTCCATGCCGATCAAGAATTTACTTTCATGGAATTCCATGTTAGCTGGGTACGCTCAGAACGGAGAAATGGAATTGGGCCTGCAATTATTCGACAAGATGGATCAGCGCGATTCAATTTCGTGGAATTTAATGGCGGATGGATTCGTCCGAGCGCGCGATCTGAACTCCGCCTGGCATTTCTTTCAAAAAAATCCCCATCGAAGCCTCGTTTCTTACGTTACAATGGTGAATGGATTTGCACAGCACGGAAAGATCATCGAGGCGAGGGCTCTGTTTGATCAAATTCCTAGTAAAAATGTTGTTTCGTGGAACACGATGATTTCCGCATATATTCAAAGCCGCCTCCTGGAAGAAGCCTACAAGCTGTTCGAAGAAATGCCGGCAAGAGATTGCGTATCATGGACCATAATGATTAATGGGTTCGTGAGCATCGGCAAGCTTGATTCGGCAAGGAAATTACTCGCCGATATGCCACGTGTGGATATTGTAGCACAAACAGCGATGATTTCAGGCTATATAAAGTACAGTAAATTGAATGAGGCTTACGAAATCTTCAGCAAGATAAGGACCCAAGATATATTTTGTTGGAACACGATGATCTCTGGTTTTGTACAAATGAGAAGAATGGAAGACGCTTTCTGTCTGTTCAAGCAAATGAAGAAGAAGGATATCGTAACATGGAACACCATGGTTGCTGGTTATGCACGAGCAGGGGAAATCGAACGGGCTGTATACATGTTCGAGGAGATGGGGAAGAAGAAGAACGTGGTCTCATGGAACTCATTAATGTCGGGGTTCATGATAAACGAGTTGTACTTGAATGCGCTAAGAAGTTTCGCATCAATGAGACGAGAAGGAATCAAACCAGACCAATCAACTTTCACCACCGCCCTTGGTTCGTGTGCCAGCGCTGCTGCTATTGGAGCAGGCGAGCAGGTTCATCTTCTCCTTCTGAAACATGGCCATGCAGACGATTTGTTCATGAACAATGCATTGATCACCATGTACTCTAAATGCGGACGAATCTCAGAAGCAGAATTGGTATTCCGAGAGACAAAAAATTATGATTTGGTCACTTGGAATGCTATGATCGGTGGATACGCAGTTCATGGCGGTGGAGAACTGGCTCTGCAACTCTTCAGGGAGATGAAGTCGAACAAGTTAGTCCCTGACGAAGTCACTTTCATCTCTCTCCTATCTGCATGCAGCCATGCAGGATTGCTTGAAGAAGGCGTAGATACATACAGAACCATGAAGGAAGTGTACGCAATAGCACCTTTGACAGAGCATTTGTCTTGTATGGTAGACATGCTTGGGCGGGTGGGGAAGCTTGAAGAAGCCATTGGGATGGCGGAAGATATCAAGTTTTGTACAGCTGCTAGCACGTGGGGTGCGCTGCTTGGATCATGCCGTACGCATATGAACTTACAAATTGGAAACCTTGCTGGCCAAAAGCTCGCAGAATGCGAGCCTCATCGAGCATCGCATTCTGTTTTATTATCAAGTTTGCATGCAGAAGCAGGAAGGTGGGGCACAGCGGAGGAATTAAGGATTGGCATGATGGGGAAGAAGAAGAAGAAGCAGGCTGGTTACAGTTGGATAACAACAGCCAATCAACAGTGATTATCATGCTAAACATTAGAACAGATTAGTTTCATAAATGTGCAATAAACTCTGTAGTTCGTACAGTCCTTAAGCTAAAAGAATCAGAAACAAGGAATAGCCACCATCTCCGGCGTGGGTATCCCAGGTTCTAATGGTAACATATCTGCAACTATAAACTGTCTAATTAGGGATGGCTTCATCAAGTATTCTATGGCTCAAAGGAGACCCTAAGTGCTCATCTATGGCACGGAGAAGGCTCAAAAATGGCTTCCCAAACAAACTCACGGCGACACGAATTACAGAGGATCGCCGGCGGCGGCGGCGGTGATGCGGTGGCATTGATGGCCAAACTGACGCAGAAGATCGATCTGACGTTTGTTCGCGTGAGGAAGACATGCGCGTAAAATCTCGACGGGCATTTCACGTTTTGTGGCAACGCGAATTTCTGCGTCAATGGCTTCCATACCCAACTGGTTGTCTGAGTAAACAGAACGAACGATCGAGTCATACTTGAGCAAGCAGTACTTGGTGAGGAGATCAAAGAATTCATCAAATGAAGCTTGCCACAGAACGAAATTGGGATCGGCTCGATTGGCAGGGAAGAGCGGATCCATAACCAGTTTTGTTGCATTTTCGAGGAGTGTTATCAAGACGACGCTAGCTCCGTCGCCGGAAGGACTGCCAAGAGGGCGAAAAGGCGGCCTTTCCGACGAGCATACGACGGCGACAAGGCAACCACAAAGTGCACGAAGATCCATGGAAGAAACACAGGAAGAGACAGTTTTCGCAAGATCCGCCGTCGTCTCCGATGCCCCCTGATCGGGAGAAATGACGCCGAACAGAAATCTCAGATGCCGGAAAATTGCCATGCAGGAAACCCTCATCAGATCGTTGCTCGGGAACAGGAGCCGGAGAAACCGGGAAATTAATTTCCTACCTTTGGGAAGGCTAAGCAACCTCAATAAGACGCGATCGTCCTTGGAAGGCAGCGCAAGCGCAACGGGACTACTGATCTGAGTGAGCGGATCTACGAGTTGAATCGAGGCGGCGAATCCTTCGAGCAGAGCCTGCCGCCGTTGCCGGAGATGAATCCCGCCATCTTGTGGAACGGAGAACATGAGATAGCGATCAATATCATCCACGTCGAGAAGAACCCAAAAAGAATCTTCGATCGTCAGTCTAGCTGCTAGCAAAGGTTCTCCTTCAAGAGGCCTGTGGAGCACTCGGCCGGCGCTCTGATCAGCAGAACAAGGACGGGATGCTTCAAAAAGAGAATGCAACCGGCGTATGGAAGACGACGACGACGTCGTCGAAGCTCTTACGCCAGAATCGAGAATATGATGGTGGCGAGAAGAAAGCTCCTTCAGGTGGGACGGCCAGAAATGGTGCTTCGCTCCCGACCCAGACCCAGACGCGGAGCATTGGGCAAGATGAGCCTGGTGATAGTAATCAGAGACGTAGGGATCATTGCCATGGCCGCCGGCGTGCTGCATTTTTAAAATGATCTCAATCTCATCCGCTTTCATGTACTTGGACCGATACTGCACCGACCCACCATCACTCTTCTGGCTACCACCATCCCCTTTCTGCCGATTTCTCTGCGATTTCGACTTCTGATCACGCCCATCGTTCGAAGCTCTGACAGATCTAAAATGTGGACTATAAACTGGAGATCGCAGAGCTGCCAGCTGAGCATAGGACAGCGGAGGGGAAGAGTGGAGTCTCTGAAGGGGGATATGATTTTCAGTCGCCATCAACTGCGCAGACAGGATGCCGCTCTGAAGCAGCATCTGTTGCTGCACTCTGGCCTGCAGGAGATTAGACGGATCAACCTGCAACAGGCCGGCATGGTTAATCGGGTGCTGTTGGCTGCTCCTGGTTCTGCCATAATGAGGTGGACCAGGCAGGTTGGGAGGATGAGAGCTTGGCAATGGCGGCCGATGGGACACAGAAAACAAAGGAAACTTCATCTGGCCAGGCAAACTCATCTGGGTTCTTGCAGTAGGAAGGGGGAAAGAAGTACGATTCGACTCCTGGAAGAAGAGACGATCACTTGGGGGAAGGTGCTGTTGCTGGTTTATGGGGTAGGAGGAAGTTCTGTACAGAGGGGTTGATTCTGTGGTAGGGGGGGGCGTAAGCTGTGGATTTGAAGACCACCTCCTGTGCTCTTCCCCAGCTGAACTTGGTAAAAACTGATCTATCAGAGTAGAAAAATCTAGCTCCTGTGCCCAATCTGCAGCAGACGATGAACCTGCAAAAATAAACATTTATTAAAATTAAAAAACCATTTTATTTATCAAAAATAAATACCCAAGGATAATATTCAAACTATATAGAAAGAAAGAAAATAAAAAAATAAAACAAGTAATTAGACCAGGCTAGGGCTGTAACCGAGCTGAGATTCTCACGAGCTGCTCGGCGTTCGGCTCGTTAGAATCTTGCTCGAACTCGTTTATCAAGTTAAACGAGCCAAGCCCGAACATCATTTTGAAGCTTGTAATAAGTCAAATGAGCCGAGCCCGAGCACTCTCAAACTCGGCTCGTCAGCTCGTAAATAGACTCGTGAACATGGAGAAGGTTTGATGCACAACAAATTTTTCCTACAAATGAACATGATGAATATTTTAGCTCTTGAATTTCAATCAAGTTAATTGAACTTTTATTATCTTATTTTTTTTAATTTAGTTGTATGTTAAGCTATTTTAGATGAACATTTACTTTAATTCCCGAACATCATTTTGAGGCTCGTAAGTTAAACGAGCCAAGCCCGAGCACCCTTAAACTCAGCTCGTCAGCTCATAAATAGGCTCGTGAACAAGCTCGTGAATAGGCTTGTTAGTAAGCTCGTTAATCAGGCTCGTGAACATGCTCGTAAGTTAAACGAGCCGGGCCCGAGCACCCTCAAACTCGGCTCGTCAGCTCGTGAACAAGCTCGAGCCTACTCCTTTAAAATCGAGCCGAGCCTGCCTAATACTCAGCTCGGCTCGGCTCGGTTACACCCCTACCATGCATCTTAAGAGAATGCCATTGTCTAGGGCTACAACTTGTGTGGGTGGGTTTTAGGTTTGGGTTGAGCCCATGCTGAAATTATGAAACACGGGTTGAGCCCAGATTAGGTTTGGGTCAGACCATGCAAAATGGACCGAGTAATAATCCAAAAATTATGAAATTAAGCATGAAACTTCTATTGACTATGAGATGATGTGTCAGTAATAAAAATATAATATAAATAATAATTTCCTAAATAATAAAAATAATTAAAATACTATTAATGTCTCGTTCTATTAGGATACTTATTCTCATGTGACTATGATAATCTTAATTAAATTATTATTTTCCAAAAAATAAATCAACTTTCAATTAAATATGAGATATTTATACAACAGCCACAAGGTTTGTATATTGTAAATTATAAAATAATAAAATATTTATCTCATACAAATATTGTAAATTATATTTTTATTTTTACTGACATGAATATTTATCTCAGACAAATATATCCTCACAATCCTAAAATTTAGCATAATAAAATAACCCACTAGAATTCAAGAATAATAAATTTTTTGGATAATAATATTTTATTCTTAATTTAGTATTTAGTGGACAGATAAAATACATCAAAATTAATTATAATTTCACAAAATAAAAATCAATTTGATTTTATCATTATATTATAGTCTACATGCCTATCAACAATCAAACAACAAATATTTTTATGAAGAAGCTTCAAGGACTACAATTATGTAAGCTAAATATTTGTGACATATATATTCAAACTTGAAAGGTAAATTGAAAATTATTATTTATTTACATTGACACGTCAATGTAATAAAAATATTATTTAATATTAATTTTTAATTTTAGTTATTACATTCCAAGCATACTTGTCATGGACTTAGTCTTAGGGTGTGACAATAAGCACCAACAAAGAATATTTAATGAATCATCTCATGTTTCTTTTATATATATATATATATATATATATATATGATATAATGTCAGGTCACGCCAGCACACCTCCAAAAGAGGGCACCCAGGTGCAAGCCATTGGCCCACAAGCTGCTAGGTCGGGTCTCAAGCCCAGGCTAGCCCGATTCATTTGGCACAGCACAGCCCAAGCTGTACCATGGGCTGGCCTATGTTTGTTCTAGTCACAATTTCAGCTAAATTATGTCATCCCTAGGCGAACTTTCTTGGGCCAAACTCCGGCCACACAACCCATTTGTAACCTTTATGAACAACTAGTGGATCAAACATGATCATACACTTGGATACAATTTATCTAGCTCAATTCGAAGATAAAATCAAAAAAAAAAAAAAAAAAAAAAAAAATCATACATGCCCATTGAGAGAAGATAGGGTGAATGAACTTATCGCGATCAACTTAATTGTGATTTGTGAGTTTATAATTGTTGACCGGCCACGCAACCCGGACACCCATTTCGTTTTTCACGTAACGGGCTTCCGACAATAATGATCAGACACAGCCGATTTGACACCTCTAGCTAATCTGATATAGTTAACCATGCTAGCAGTGTTAGCTATTTTCATGCAAATAACATAGCTTTCTATTTCAATTCCATAAAGAACTTTTAAAACAAGTGTTTTATATGTAACTTATTTGTAGAACATTTTTTATTATTTTTTGTTTTTAAATTTTTTTTTATTTTTTTATTTTTTTTTATTTTTTTTATTTTTTTATTTTTTTTTATTTTTTTTTATTTTTATTATTTTTTAAATTTAAAGAATACTGAAATTTCTACAATGAGCATGCAAAGGACATAGTCACAAATGAGGATGCCAAAAGAGCAGGCAAATAATAAAGTTAGTTCCTGCTTCACATAAGAACATATATACTAGAAACCACAATAGAAATACTCACTTTCTCTTGAAATTAATCCAGATTCTCTTGAAAAAGATCCAGAACCTCTATCACCAATTACGCCTGGATTCTTTGGACCAGTGATGACTCTGTTCAGCTGAACACCAAAATCACAAAACCAAAGAGCAATTAAAATCAAATATGATTTCAGATAATAAAATGCAAAACAAAACATGACAAATAGCCAACATGTATTAAAAAACAAAAAAAAAAAAAAACTACTGTTCACCATGCTGACACACACACACACACGCACATGTGTGTGTGTGTCATCATGTTGACAAAAAGTGTCAATTTTTTTGTTGTATAATAGTAATAAAAACTGCAATTTAATTTCAAACAAACCCTAGATTCTTGCACAAACACGAAGCCACAAAATTATTTTTAGGTGCATCCTACCAAATAGATATAATAATTAGATATTTTTTTTTACGATATATTATTTTTTATTTATTATTAAAATATAATCAAGTAAATACTATTAAATATAAAAATCAAGTATTATTAATATTTCTCATAATTAGTATTTCTGATAATCATAGATATTCAAATTTTTAAAAATACAAAGAAAATTTAATAATTCAAGATACAAAATTCTAAGACGTAATACATATTATTTATGATTTTTGAGAATAAAGAGTTTTAAGAATAATATGATTTATGAGTAAGCTTCGAAAATAATATGATTTGTGAGATGTATAAGATGAGACGAGGCAAGGTGCTTTTGCATGAGCTGGGTAGCAGAGTCTAGTCTTTAGGCATGCCTGAGGTGCACCCAGCAGAGGTGTCAAACGGGCCGTGCCGTGTCTGGTATGGCCGTACGGTTCGGGCCTCGTGGGACCGCGGGTAGGGTACGATCAGACCCGACCCGCTGTCTTTTTTGCGGGAGTGGCAATTGCGGGGTCGGGCTCAGGGAACACCCGACACGGGATGAACCCGTGCCGGTGTGCCATGCCACGGGCCAAACCGTGCCGGATCAGGCACGGCATGACACGACACGGCTCGTGACTAACCCGAGCACAGGATTTTCCTGTGCCGTGCATCGTGTCGGGCCTGCCCGGCCTGGTTGACACCTCTAGGTGCACCATTAATAACTATGCTCGAAGTATAATAGTTTATCATACACATATAGTAGAGAAAATCATACCTAATATACAAGGCTCACACTTTAGCACAAGTAAGAAAGGTAAGAAAAGGATATATTTTATGAGTCTCGAATCAAAATTTTATCACTTTTAAATAAATATACTCGTCATCCCACTAAAATATAAATTATTAAATGAGTATAATAAAATCATAAAATTAAATTTTATCATCCTCAACAAAACTCAATTTTGATATTATAAAAATTATTTATATGAATTTTATTTATCCAAAGCATGCACAGTTCTTATTTGAAATCTTCATTCAAAAATATAAAATAAATATAAATATAAAACATAAATATGTATAAGGTTATAATGACAATATATGACTAGCAAAGTTCATTGATATATCAAAAAAATAAAATAAAATAAAACTAATTTCATATTATAAGCACATTGAATGCATATTAGAACCACATTTAAAAAAAACCATATATTATATGAATATCTCCAAAAAAAGTAGTTCATACACTATTATGGTATTAATGATCTCTATAGATTGATATAATATGAAATAATTATTATATCATTAATTTGATATTAGTTCATACATATAAACTAAAAAAAATCAAACCATCATTAATTTCTTATTTTGTTAGCTAGATCTTAGAAAAATTATATTATCATTTTAAATAAAAATAATATCATTTATTTATATTAGCAATAAGTTATGTCACTCATTTAAATTATAATTATAAGATAAAAATAATTTAAAACACTTGTATTTCCGTAAAAAAATAATTTAAAACCTCAATAACTCTTTTCATAAATTTACGAAAAATCATATAATACAAGTGAATTTACATATCAAAGTTGTTTAAATAATAAATATTATAAATAAAAATCTCCTAGCATGGAATTAGCCATTATCACTATACCTAACATCAATCATGCAAATATATGATATATCATATGTACATATCTCTGTGTGTGTGTGTGTGGGTGTGTATCAAAATTTTCTTTGAAGAACTAATTTGCATCGACATGCAACAGTAAGTATCCTCCCATATTGAAATTGAATAGGTAGAAAAAAATGAGACTCATATGAAGAAAACTCAAATGATCAACTAGAATCCCTATACTCATCCACATCAACATGCAACAAATAGCTCATGTAACCATTGAAAATGAAATATTGAAAAATAATATTATATGTATGAAATTACTAATAAATAATAATTATTTTACTTGAACAATAATAATTAATAATAATTATATCTATAATCTTTGATTGTACTAAAATAAATAAATAAAAAAACATATTCAATGCATAAGATTCCTGCTTAGAATAAGGTCAAAAATAAATTAATATAATAATTTTACGCTCAAGAAATCAAAAGAGAGTACATATGCTTAGGTGATATTTATTTATTTTTTCTTAATACCGAATAAAATTTTTTTTGAGATTAATACTAAATAGTAATTAATAGCATTAAGCATTAAATCATTTATTTTTTTTAATTTAATACTAAATAGATAATCAGAGACCGAATTTAGGGTTTTGATTGCGTAGGAGTAAGCTTTTTCTAAATGAAAAATGTCAAATTTTTTGGTATTTTATTTCGGATATTTTTTATAAAAATTCAATGATAAATTAATAAAAAATAAAAAAACAAATGGCTGAATGCTGAAATCAAATTGATTTCAGCATTCAGCCAAAAAAAAAAAAAAAAAAAGACACGTCCTTAGTCTCAAATCATAAATCTACTATTTTTTGACAAAAACTCTTACTATCACACTAATACATAACATCTATCTTTATATGTA
The DNA here is from genome assembly GCA_029783825.1 of Sapria himalayana. Taxonomy (NCBI): domain Eukaryota; kingdom Viridiplantae; phylum Streptophyta; class Magnoliopsida; order Malpighiales; family Rafflesiaceae; genus Sapria; species Sapria himalayana. Next base: position 84,556 of record JAREIK010016312.1, on the reverse strand, counting down.
CTAATATAAACAATAAATATATATTTCACAACTCATCATCTTTTCTCTTCTAGTATAACTATTGAATAAACAATATAATATATCTTAAATAAAATAACCAACATAGTATAATCTAAAATAATTAAAAAATTATTCAATTTATTTAATATATTTTCATTATGAATGTCTCACTACAAATGCGTCCACAAACATTTATATTAAGAAACCTTATGTTCACATCAGCCAAATATTTATTTACTAATCATAAAATAATACTCTAATGAAACATACTCAAATTTAATTTTAATTATTTTTTTTAAAAAAAAATCATACCCAATTTACTAAGATTTTCCTTAGTATAAGATCTGAGAAATTTTAAATCTTTTGATAGTCTTGTCTGTAAAAATCAAAAATATGATATCTAATGACCTAAAACTCAAAATTTATTACTCTTAAACAAAAATATTTATCAACACATCAAAATATGATATCTAATTTTTTACAAAAATAAATAAAAATAGGTCCACATGATTTATATTCAAAATTAAAATAACTTGTAAATATTTCATAAAAAAAATCAATAAAAATAATTAAATAATAAAAATCATAATACATAATTTTATTAAACTCCAACATATTCATATGTTTCAAAAGAATAAGTATGAGCTCACACTCATATCATGTGACAAATATGACTCAAATATATTTTATTTTTTTTTCCATTTCTTATATTCAAAATTAGCAACGAAATTTTTATCAAGCTAGACATAAATTATAATAAAGCTACAAAATTATATATATACAAATAAAATAAATTATATATTTTATTTTAAAATAACAAAATAATACTACAATTAAACTAACAAACAATATAACTTACAAATAAAATAATATGAAAAAACTTAGATACAAACAAAACAAGCAACAAGGTTGTGTGATAATATTAACATTATCCATCAAATCATAAAATAATGTTCACTCTTGAAAACACCTTCAAATATTCTAGGCAAATCAAAGTACAAAAATATATTAATGTTAGCATCATAATATTAAAAGGAATCAAGTACACCTACATGCCATTAGTGATTAGCCAAAGCAACTCAATTTAGCTGTGCTCAGAGGCACTAGCCATGCACTTTAGAAAATTTTAGAATTTTTTAGGGAATTATAGTTATTTATATATTTTAAAACATATACAACACATATTTAAATAAAATTAACTTCAATAATTAACATTTCAAATATATTAATATAAAAACATACATAAATTATAAATAATTATTAAATATAATAAAGAAAAAAATAATGAAATACAAATATAATTGTCTATATCTTGAACAAAATAAAAAAAAAATGACAATAAATTTTTCATTAACAAAACCAACAAAATCAATATATCTAATTCTTAGTACCTTCATATGTAATTATTTCTTCCTCTCATGATGTAAGATCCACATCAACAAATGTGTCCATTAAGAAATAGTAGGGATAGTCCTTTAAATAAGATTATGTAAATTGAAATTGAATCCTTGAAAAATAATATCATACATACGATTTTTTATTATTTGTGCCAACAAGTTTAGACTAAGGCAATGAATGCCTCTCTTTGATAATTAGAAACTCATGCCTGACTATAAATAAGTAAAATAATAATAATAATAAATTAAGATTTATTTAATAAATTTATATTCTGCATAAGCATCATACTCAAAAAATAACATTCACCAATACTCTATTAATTTTTTTACCCATTCTGAGTATTAGATTAATTAAAAGAACATAATTTATCATCTTGTCACATCATGAAAAAAGATGCTAAATAAAATAAGTCCTATCAGATATTTTAAGATGTGATTTAAATAATATATTTTCAGAATATACTATTTTAAAGGTCATACAATAAAAAATAATAAAATAATATATGATTGATAAAATAAATTATTTTTTCTATATATAACTTGTGATGGTGTAATATCACAAAAAATAAGATGTATGATATGTTGATCAATGAAACAAATATTAAAATTATAATACATATAATCTAATATATTATCACTCCTAAAAATTTTTATACTTTATTAAATTTATTTATTATTATATATTGAAAAAAAATAAAGAAAATTTATAATCTAAAAAAATAACCAATTGAATAAGATGTATACTAATCAATGAATATGATAAAGTATTTTAATTTACTTCTAATATTATATCTACTAAATTCTTAAATATTTAATTGTATCCTTAAATCTAATTGAAAATCTTATAATAAAAATAAAATTGAACATATTTTCTCTCTCAAATTTATTATAATAAATAAATGGGATCAATAAAATTAAAATTAATTCAACTTCAAAAGTCCTACAACACAATTAAATTTATTAGGAATATATCATATTTTTTGATGAATAATTCGGTATATCTCTTAAAATAACTAATACCATCAATATTCCTACATGTATATATACTATACAAATTATTATTTAATAATCTTATAATTTTTATTTTAAATTATATTAAAATAAGTCTATATTACTAAATTTTACTTAATTTTAAGTTTTTGTGATAAATGAATCGAGATTATTGACAAAAACATAATGCCAACCACAAATTTTTTGATTGGATTATCATTATTATCTATATCTAAATTAAAATCAATATTATTAAAATTATCATTTATTATTTTTTTATGTCATTTATAATTCTAATTTAAAAAACTATATATTTTTTTTAATTTTAAAATTAAAACACAAACTAATAATTAAAAATTAAATATATATCATAATAGCATAACTTTATGTGAAACAATCCATCTCTTTTTCTAAACTAGGAAGCCCACCCTAGAGACCAGAGCAAACATCACAGCAAAGCAAACAATAGGAGAAAAATGAGAGGATAAAATAAATTCGATGAATATAAAAAAAAATTATTATATATTTATAAAAAATTTTACATTACGATAATATTTTTTTTATTTTTATAATTTACAATGGACAAAAAACTGATAGCCATCACTAGTATCCATTGAAAGCAAATTCAACGACGACAAAAAATAAAATAAGATAAAAACTAATTTTTTTTTACCGACAAAATTAGCAATGGGTCTGCACCTGTCCCTATCATTATCGAGGCAGCAATTCTTTCCCGTTACGTAAATGTAACAGACAAGGGGAGACTGGAGAGAAAGAGAGGCAGGTGCGGCAAGTCATAAAGTTTTTTTTTTTTAACATGACCCATGACTCGTGCCCCATGCTTGTGGATCATACCAATGGGCCACCAACACATGTCATGCTTGGCCCAACACAGTTAGCCATGGCCTAACACTGCACATCCCTTGCCACAGGCCAGCAAAACCATAGTCTAGGCACAGTTCTGGACCATGCCATGTTGGGCCCTGGCACGGCTATTTCAGGTCATGCCTCGTGGTCTGCCCAGGCCACCTAGCCCACTTGACACCAACTTTTCCATGTTGAAGCACTCTTCCCCAATTTCAAGTAGATCTAGAATACTTAAGCTCTACGTATCATATGAAAAACCTAGCTCCTCTAGTAGATTTCACAGATTGGAAGCTGGAATCCAAAATCAAAAAAACAATCTTTGATTGTAGAAGAAAACGGTAACTAGTTGTTTACCAAAGAGACAAGACTCTCATCTAAAAATCTAAGAATGTTCAGACCCATTCTTGAATTGTGCCTATTTGAATGACAAAAAGTATATTACAAATAAAATATATATTACACATTGTGACAAAATAAAACTTGGCATGCAACAATAACTTGCATTTTGTCGATCACATTGATGCTTATAATTTTGCATATATTCTATTCTAGTATGGATTATATCACTTTTTATAATCTAATTCTCACCACCAAAAGGTATGGCTAATATGAGCCCTTTAATTTCTTCATTTTAAAGAAATAATAAATAAATAATATTAATTAATTATAAAATACATAATCCACAAGTACATATACAAGAAAGTGACAAAAAAATAGATAGAATTGTGTGTGAATATTCATTTTGAGTCGATCAACAATCTTATCAGCCATGATGAACACGTATATGATAGATACAAGTAGAACAATGTGACCTTGGCAAACGTGGTTGCCAAATCCTCTGTCTTTGAAGATGATCCTAATTCTATTCCCTGAAATAGAAAAGAATGGACAACATCATGAGATTAAAGGCACAGTGGCAACGTTTAGATTTCTTCGAGCTTCTTATTTACTAAAACACCAATATAATCCAATCAATCAAACTTTCAGATTTAGGGTTCATGTAGATTTGTCAAACGGGCCGGCCCGGCATGGCCCGGGCCATTTTTTTCGGGCACGAACGTGCTACCGTGCCGGGCCGTGCCGTGCCGGGTCGGGACCGCGGGTCGGGATCCAATCACCGACCCACGGTCCTTTTTTTCAGGAGGGTTGGGTCACGCCCACGCGTGCCCGCGTGAAACGGCACGAGAAGAACCCATGCCGCCGTGCCGTGCCTCGTGCAGGGCCGGGCCAGTTGACACCTCTAGGTTCATGCAAGTATCCATCAATAAGCAACACTTGATATCTCATCTTTTGAAGGAACATCTCTTATAAAAAATGATGGGATCAACTCATCTGCGACTCATTTTCGTAGAGGGTTCAACGATCATGAGCATATTCCCGACAATTTTGATGATTGATGCAATGAAATATACATTTTTTTATATCTAAAAGCAGACAAATTGATGCGCACATACAGACAAAAAAGGACGTGCTTGGAGCACAAAACTCATGTTTCTATGAGAGATTAAATTTTTTCACCCCCCTAAAAATCAGAGCCTTCATCTAATGAGTCTCGAACCAAAGACCTACCACCCTTTGACAAATAAGATTGTGCAAAATAGCATTATTTTAGTAGAACTACAATTATTTTAGAGACTCGTAACTTTGGAAACTAACACCATGAAGAATAAAGCATGTAGAAGATGAGAAAATAAATAAAATATCATATAGAAGTGAAATCACAATATTTGACTTGTCGGTCCATAATGCACAAAATATTTTAATAGTTTTAGAATATAAAATATTAGTCCTCCACCTATGTGAACCATGCTTATAGTGCCAGTCCAAAGCTCAAATAAGAGCGAAAAATGATGTCGGATACACATCCAACCTTAATAAAATTATCACAAATTTTCTATCAATAGAAAGATGTCAGCTTTAAGCAATACACTACATAATCCAAATATAATAGTTTACAATGATCAATATAATGAGAATTGTAGTAAATTGATTTTATATTAAGTAAAATAAAAAATATATAAATTATTTCAATTATTTCAAGTATCAAGATTTTATATTAAGTAAAAATATATAAATTAATTTTGATATATTTCATAAAATTAAAAATAAATAAATTAAATAAAAATTTTATATCAAGAATTATTTTTGATAAATAAAAAATATCAAATAAAGTAGAAGAAAAATTGTATAAAACTATAAAACTAATTATATTGCATTAAAGTGACTATCAAATAAAAAATATTCAAATGACATTGTTGGTAGAGATACCAATGGTAATATAGATATGTGTAAGAACTAGAAATGATAAAATTTATATTATTAAAAAAATAAAAATAACTATTATAGATAATAAAATAAGAAATAAATATCTAAGATAATTTTGTTGTCTAACTTAAATCTCCTAATGGACTAGTTAGAAAGTGTCAAACAATTCTATTGAAAAGAAAAAAAAAACTATAGCCTATCTTAACAAAATTAAGAAAAAATAATAAATAATAATTTAATAACAAAATAATTAAGAATAAACATAATTTTTATAGAATTAACTAAATATACATGATCTATACACCAAACTCTACGTAATTAAGATGAAACTTGGTTGGTGATAATAATAATAATAATATAAATATAAAATCTATAATATCCATTAGAAATTAGTTGCAATCCGAGTTTCTTACCCATGTACTTAACAATTAAAAAAAAAGAAACCCATTTTGGATACAAATTGAAGCCAAAACTAACACTGGAAAAACAAATCCAAACAAATTATGCATCTTGAATGGCAAAGGGGAGGAAAATATTTATGATGCAATTAGAAAATAATTTTTGAGATGATAGGAGCACAGATAACAATGTAAAAATAGCAAATGATGAAAAGCCACCATGAAGATAGCAACAAATGTACAATGGTGATAATTTAACCACACCCCTAGCTTAATTAAAAATCATTCTTGTTGGAAGAGAAGCTAGTCATAAAGTTTGATTATTCATGGTTCAATGCAAAAAAAGTGTACAATGGATAATTTTTATAATTATGTGGATGATGTGAATCAATTGACATTGATAACTAGAATTATATTCACATCCATGATAATTTAAAATATAATATATCCAATATAATATATATATATATATATATATATATTTATTTAATGTTTAAATTAAAAATTTCGATAAATCAAATGGTGAGTGACAGAGTCAACATTAGACACATCCACAATGACACAACTTGTTAACTTGCAAAGATTACATTGTTAACTTAACAATGTAAAATGTAACTTGTTTTAAGTGTTCATCTCAAATTCAAGAACATGGCCAACCCAAAGCATTGATCATTTAAAATTGAATTTCCTATGGTTGAAAGAATGGGAAACATGTTGGCAGAGAAGGAATAAACCATGAAGTGAAAAAAAACACACAGCACATGAGCGATGAGAGCCATTGACACAGCTAGCTAAGAAACCAGATCGTACTTCTGTTTTAAACAAGTTATACTCGTCATCCATGGATCCAAAAACAACACCATCCTCTTCATCTGCTAACCCACCTAACCGCATGTCTTCCACAGCAAGCTGATTGAAAAATTCATATTGCGAAGCATCAAAGAGCTCTCCTGAAAAGAAGTCGATCAAATAATTATAGAGTTACAAGACCCAGACAGGAAAACATCATTCTTATAATAGTTTAGCCAGCGGAGCCGTGATCGTGACTGTGGGCGCATTCCTTTTGCAGCAGGTGGTACGAAATGAAACGTAAAAGAAAGAAATATACCAAAACGTAGGTGTCTTCGAGTTAGCATACATAAGAAGGAAGAGTACAGAAGCAGAAAAGAAAGCCACGCTCACACTTTCATTTTTCGATCATAACGCGGGTGAGATATATTTATAATTATCAAGGAAAATCAGTGGTTCCGAAAAACAGCGGAGAACAAACCAGATGGGGACGGAGAAGCCGCTTCTTTGGAATCGGCTTTATCAGAACGCTCCATATCAACTCAACTACTAAGCAGTAACATCTTAGAACACCCGAGAGATTGATTTATCGAGTAACTTGACAAACCCTAGCTGATCATTTCAGACGAATTAATGGAGCTTCTTGATGGTGTTTCTGCAGAATGGTGCCGTCCCCCGATTTAATTAAACCATCGTTGGTTTAAGAAAAATTGGAAGTACTGGAATGAAGCATGCAGTTGGATGAAGCTTAGAGAGTGGAAGATTAAGTAGGAGGCCATGGCCCTCTTCGGCTTTTCTTGGGGATGGAAAAATGAGAGGGAAGAGAAAAGAGGCGGGAAGAGCAACCTCGAGACGACCAAACAAAGCCGAACCACAGCAATTTAACCATCCTAGATGGCTCGATTGGAGACCAAAGTTATCAGCTATGATGGTCCAGTCCAGCTCGTGCTCGCCGTTGCGGCTTTCATCGGTTCATCCACCCCACCCCATCCAGGGCAGGTAGCACGGATAGCTTAATAAATGTCAATAAATGCTGTTTAGAAACATGAAAATTGGCATTTAGTACATTTTTAGAGTTTTTTAAATACAGAAAATTACCTTCGAGTCAATTTTACATAAATAGTTAATGAAAATTTTCTTTAAATATCTAAAATTTATTGTATTTTACATAAATAGTTAATTAAAATAAGTTTGGTTTGAGACTCAGCTTTTTTTTTATATAATTTATTGTATCAAATAATATTTCTAAATCAAATAATATTTATGATATGGTATATTGGAATCAATAGATCACAAAATATCTCTCTCTCAATATCTATGACAGTATTAAAAAATTACACATCAATATATAACATGTAGAATGTAGAGAAATAAAATAAAATAAAATAAAATATTTCCAAATATCTATATATTACCAAGTCCATATACATGCACAATATATAAAATATGTGTATTTATATACTATATTATATATATATATATTTATACATACATACATATATATATAATATATATATTATGTATATATTATCTATATATACAACTATATGCTATGTTTAAATAGAAGTTTTATATAGACATGTGTTTATGTACATAGTACATATATATACACCCAATATATAAATATATATTATATATATATAACTTATATATAGACATGTTGTGTATAGACATGTTGTGTATAGTACATATAACTTAGTTTTTACATTATATATCATCATCATCTACCTCAAACATCCAAGCTTTATCCTCAATATATTATTTTACTTCTTCTAGTTTTAATCTTCAGGTTTGTCATTCAAAATCTAGTCATCAATCACGTACCTTTCTCTGAGATTTACAAGATCAAATGTCACAAATTTTTTAAAAGTCACAGCATCATTGAATTTGATATGTAGTGTTAGGGCAGTAGCTTTGTAACATATTGTAACACTTTCCAACAACCCTAAATCCTAAATTCTAGACGGTGCAACACCTCCTACAAGACGATCGCCAAGGTCCTGCCGAGTAGGGTAAGCAGGGTCCTCCACAAGTGCGTTTCAGAGAACCAAGCGTCAACTGCTCCTTCCTTATGTAGGTGATGTCGAGGATGGGCTTCCTGGACACCTAGAACAGCATGGTTGAGCGATGCATCTCATGGAACTGGTTCTCCTTGATGATCAACGGTGAGTTCGCGGGCTTCTTCCACTCCTCGCGGGGACTACGCCAGGGACCCTCTCTCCTTGGTGCTCTTAGTCTTGGCGACGGAGTACCTCTCAAGGTTGCTCGACGACCTGTATTGGGCCCACCCATGCATCAGGTACCTCATTGGCATTGTGGTCATGGTCATCAACGACACCATCATCTTCACCAATTGCCAGCCCAACTCGATCACCGGGGTCAGGGCCATCCTTGAGAGGTATGAGGCGGTCTCCGACGAGGCGAAAAACCTACAGAAGGGTGCCTTCTACTTCAGGGATGGCACGGCGCCCTAGCAGTGGCAGGTCACCAAGTTGAGGGACCTCGTCGGCATGGAGAAGGGGGAACTTCCCATCACGTTCCTCAACTGACCCCTCTTCAAGGGTAGTGTCAAGAGCTGGTACTACGACGCCATCGTTGAGAAGTTGCGGAGGTTGATCGAGGGTTGGTGGAACAAACTTTTCTTCAGTGAGAGCAAGATCGTCATGATCAAGCATGTCCTCTCGCCCATCCCACTTTACCTGATGCAAGCAGTCAAGCTGCCCGCGGTCACCGTAAAAATGCTGGAGAGGCCCATGTCCAAGTTCTTTCGGAAACATGGACGCGACATCAAGCACATTCACTATGCCAGGTGGGCCACCCTCTGCCAGCCCCATGAGGAGAGCAGACTCATATTCCACGACCTCGGGATTGTCACCAGGGCAATGGACGTCAAGCACTGGTGGGAGTTCTGCATTAAGGACTCGCTCTTCAACAAGTTCCTCCGAAGTAAGTACGAGGGCACCGACTACCTGATGCTAGGAAACAGATTATCTGACATGCTCCTTTGGAGGACATCAAAGGTGAGGTAGCCCTCACGGAGCAAAACCTCATGTAGCGTGTGGGAGACAAACATCTTTTTCTGGAAGGACAAGCGGCTGGACGAAAAGAGTGTCTATGACGCATCCCAAATAGGCCTCCCCGAGACCCTGGTCAGGGAGTTCTTCTGGGGTGACAGATGGGATGCCAACAAGCTCACCTGCCACCTGCCCTCTAACACGATCGACAGGATACTCAGAATCACCATGCACATGCATGGCGTGGTGATATGGACCCCCAACTGGGGCCAATTATGTTCAAGTTGGCCTAGGATATATTCATGCAGCAGTAGCCGGAAGACCCCAAGTGGGCTGCTATTTGGCACCACCACACCCTCTGAAGATCTCCTTTTTCGTGCGGAGGCTTCTGAGCGGCTTCATCCTGATGGAAGGGATGCTCAGACAAAAAGGCTACAACATCACGTCCAAATCTATCACCTGCGAGTTGGAGGATGACATGGCCCACCTGTTCGTACAATGTGAGGAGGTACAGAAGATGTGGGACAAGTTCTACCCAACAATCCACGATGGGGACTTTGACCTCAAGTAGGCCATCCACTAGAATACCATGCCCATGATCCCCACGGACCTCGAGTAGATCTAGAGTTACGTGCCCATGCTGATCTGCTGGGAGACCTGGAAGGAACGCCAAGATCGACATGCTCCTGGAAAATATTTGACAGGCCCTCATTCCAAGATGTTCGCCGACGAGCATGCATCCCGAGGTGCGAAGCTATGCCAAACTGGCAGAATGTCGAACACCCCACATATGCACATTGTTTGCCTGTGCATATTTTATTTTGGGTGCAGTGCGAAGCAATGCCGGAGGGATCTATGAAAAAATAGAAGTGGGACCCACCAATCCGACGAGTCAACATCAAGGTCGAGACCAGCAACCGCACACTCTGGGAGCGGACGATCCAGACCATGTAGAGGTGCTAGTAGGATTCAGGAGCAATGTGAATTGGGGCCCACCAGCCTGACCAGGCAGTAGCGAGGTCCAGATCAGCCGTAGTGCATTTCTTGGAGCGGAAGATCCATACTTAAAGTCCATTGTGGCTTGCTTGTATTCTCGGCTTTTACGTGTATTCTACATACACACTTGGACTAGGTTGAGACTGACAATGCCACACATGTGCACATAAAGCATTTTGCATGTTTCTAGGTAGCATATAGAGATGCTAGCAGGATCATGGAGCACCTTGAAGTGGGGCCCACCAGCTCGGCTAGGCAGCTGTGTGCTCTAAATCAGCCAGCACGGCATCTCCAAGAGTAGAAGACCCGGATTTATAGATTTTGTGTCTATAATTGCATTCTGGTTTATATGTATTCCACGTACAGAACTAGACTATGAGACTGATCATACCACACACGTGCACCGAAACATGTATTATACTGCATTTTTTTTTGTGCAGCATGCAACCACTTCCAGGAGCAACCCGTAGAGGGGCCAATAGCTCAAGAAGGAAGCATCAAGTCCCAACGCAACCACACTCAGGGAATAACTGGAGCACAATGACGAGGAATTCATGAGACCAAGTCAAAAGTGGCCAAAGGGTCGTATTTACTACTTTGTGGATTTATGTGTATTCAATTTTAAATGTATTTGTCCACGTAGACACGGCATAGGACAAAATTATTGGCATCACACACCACACACCTACACTATTTTATATCTGCAATGTGTTTGTTGGCATGGCATGCAAGTACTTCCAGTAGGCATCGCAAGGAGCCGAAAAAAAAGGATGCAGTGCGTAAAAGACACAACGCCAACTCCATAGCCTCTGAATGCCTTGTAGTTTTATATGTATCGGTACACATAGAATTATTAGGCATTTTGGTTTTATGCATAGAACCACTAGGGTGCTTAGGTTTTGGAGGGCTAGGCTAAATCGACTAGTTTTTCAATCGCTTGTAAGTTATGTGCCTCATTTCTAATAAAGTTAGTGTTTCTATAAAAAAACCCTAAATTCTAGACTTTTAATAAGGTTGCAACGTGATCTTTTTCAATTTGTAATAGTTATTTTATGGCATTGGAAGATATCATGGTTGTATTCTATTTTACCATTATCATAGCTTCTTATAATATTTTAATTTTCTACATCACAATAACCTAGATATCTTTTTCCTTTAGATCTTTATCAATGTTTGGCTTCTTCCATTCTGTTAAGTTCTCTTGTGTATTGTTCATATTTTTTCTCTCCAAAAGTAATTCAAGGAGACTATCTATAAATAATAGTTTTTTACTCCCCTCAATTGGTTATAATTATAAATCAAAGATTCTTACATATATAACTAATCGAATTTCTTCCAATGCCTTGTAGTTTTATATGTATTCGTACACATAATTATTAGGCATTGAGGTTTTATGCATATAACCACTAAGGTGCTTATGTTTTGGCGAGCTAGCCTAAATCGACCAGCTTTTCAGTCTCTTATAAGTATTGTACCTTGTTTCTAATAAAGTGTGTGTTTCTTGAAAAAAAACCCTAAACTCTAAACTTTTAATAAGGTTGCAACATGATCTTTTTTCACTCTGTAATCGTTGTGTCTTCGCATTGGAAGATATATTGGCATCTTCCAATGTATTCTATTTTACCACTATCATAGCTTTTTATAATGTTCTGGCGTCCTTCATCACAACAAACTTGATCTCTTTTCCTTCAAATCTTCATCAATATTTGTCTTCTTCCATTCCATCAACTTCTCGTGTGTATTATTCTTCTTCTTTGTCTCCATAAGTAGTGCAGGGAGACTATTGTTAAATGATGGTTTTTACTCCCCTTAAATTGGTTATAATTATGATACAAAGATTCTTACATTATATAACCAGTCGAACTACTTCTAATATTTTTCTAGAGATGTCAAACATGTGTCATATTATGCCAACATGTTTTCTCAAGGCACAACCATACCACAATGCCAAAGTAGCATGTGAAACCCATTGAGTGAAAATGCAATGGATAGTTGGCTAACGTGGCCTACCAATTACAATCGGCCACATGACCATTGTTGTACAATTATTAGACCGGCTTGTGATGAGATAGTCTAGTTTTTTAGATCATTTTGTCACGAAAACATGGTCAGGGTCTATTTGTTTTAAAAAAATCAAACTGCTCAGGTGACCTCTCGTTGTGCTCGACAATTGACACCTCTAGTTATGTACAAAATAACTCACACATCACATCCGACACCTCTAGTTATGTACGATATTTTGTAGTGGACATGATATCCATGGGCATGTTTGATAATATGTGATATTTGAGTTATTTTGCTTAATGTCCATGGAAACTGGACAATGTCGTATTAGTCATCATGGTAAGTAAGAAGGAGAGCACGCTTTATATCATACAGACGAGAGTGTTAAAAAATTAGATAAATAATATTCATCAAATGAATAATAATGGTCTCTGATATATAAGAGATGATCAGGTAAGTAAGAATGACATTCAACTATTAGCTATAAAAAATATTCTATCATTTATTTATGGATTCGCTTTCGATGAGCAAAAGGACCATAAGAAAAAAAATATAAAACTCTATTTGACTATATTTTTCTTTCAAGTAGATCAAGTATTATCGATCTCATTCATATTGATTAATACCCCATGCAGAACAAAACACCTGTTGGCACATTCTCTATTTGACATTGATCAATAAGTAGTATAAAAAGTTTTGGGAATATAAATTAAAATCTAAATGCTTGGTTTTTTATGTCCTTACGGATTTCCATTTAATAACTGAGAGAGAGATTAGTAAAAAATCTTATTTTGTATGTCCCAATAACAAGGAAGAATACAAAGTAATTTTGAAAATCATTATCTATCTCATATTATTAAACTTAAAAATATGCTAGGATTCCTCAACTTAAGGACAATACTAATAGTATGAACTAGATTTTTGATGTTCAAACTACTAAATATTCACATGTTTTCAATGGTTTATGATAATGCGTAGGCATGAAAAGAGATATATTGTTGATTGATTTCATGATTTTTGAGTTTTAGCCATAATATTGTATAATTTCAGGATCTATTTTTGAGAAAAATTATACATAATTGGTTATGTTAACTTTTATCTCATAAAAAGTGTTTACATCTATTTTTGAGTAGCACAATCATTTTACTATGTAACATATTTTTTGTTGTTATATTATCATGGATTCACAGTCATACTCAACTCATAACATTTAAATAGATACAACATTAATTTTATATCGTATCAACCAAATACTCGATTAGTATGAAAGGTCATGACTAAGTCCTGCTGCCTTTCCCTATGACTTTATCTTTAAGATTGATCCATAGTCAGAGCCATAATTTTTTTATAAACTCACGACTTCTGAGCTATAAAATTTTATATAGTAAAAACTACTCATACTAAAGTTATGATAATTATTCATCATCGCAACTTTTGAGATATTAAATATCATATTGGATACTATTCAAGTATGCCTATTCCCCAATGTCGTAACAACTATCCTCAAATGAAGTCAAAGCAATGACTTTTACATGCGTGCTAATTACCACTTCCACGACCTTCTTGGAGCATTACGATGACATGATATATAATAGAAATAAAGATAAGTATCATGGTCATTTCCAATGGTGTGGCCACATGATACACAAAAGATATATTCTAAATGCCATGACTTTTTATTAGTGTTAGCCATATAATTATCAAGAAAAACTAATACAAATATCATAGCCATTTCATAGCACCATAGCCTTATAACAATATAAAAGGTCATTTACCATGTTGTGACATTTCTAGTGTCATAGCCTTTTATAAAGAACAAGAAGGCCAACACATAAAGTCATGGCAATTTCACCACTATGTGTAATAGAAAGATCTAAATATATCATAGAATTGTTATTATTTTCTAGAGTTATGACCTCAAACTCAACACATGAAGGCTATAGTTGCAACTTTTTTTCTGAAATATATGATTTCATACTTAGGATATTCTAGAATCACCCGAGTATAAAAGTGAAAGATAAAAAAATTTGAAAAATTTCAATCTCTTTTTTCTTTTCATCCATGGAACATACAATTTTATGACACGGCTACCAAATTCTCTGGGTAAATTTAATATTCACTAAGAGTTCTACAAGCAAGAAAGGGATACAAAACTTAATGTAAGCCCTATAATCATGGGGCATGAAATCATATAGATTATGACTTATATATATTAATATATTATATAAGTTTTTAAATAATTGAATATAGATCATGATAGATAGTATATAGAGAATTCTCCAAAGAGTTTCAACTTTAGTGTGAGAGTCACTTCACCAATGAGGATAGTGACAAGCAATCCTCTAGGCATGCTCGAGTATGTTGTAACTTGCAAAACAGTGACAATTCTTGTTGAGTTGCTTTTCCCAATATGATTTCCAAAAATAAAATTTAAGGGAGAAATATGTTAATTGTGTGAGTATGATACTTACGAAGTTGAATGTATGAATACTTATAAACTATGTTAATTTATGTTCTTTATAAAACTAGAGACTATAAAATAAGAGCATGCATACAAAACAAGAATCAAGGATAACTAACATATCAATAATACAACTATGATGAGAGACTACTATTGAGATTAATTCAATTGTGATAATCATCTTGTATGCAATTAGAGAAAGAAGTGATTGCGCATAATTCCAACCTTATGAAATTATGTGAATTATAACTATGAGAATCATCTGGGGAGGATTATATATTTATATATATATAAGTGCATCAAAAATTAAATACTTAAGAGTTTGATGTACTATTTTTTAAATATTAAAAATTAGGTTTATTTTTATTTTTTTTTATGAATACATAATTCTCCCCAAAAAAATTCACAAAATCTTATGAAACAACTTTAAAAAATATAAAAAAGCCTTCGGCTATCCCCAATGTGCTGGCTGTTCATTGCTCATTGTTGCCCACGGCCCACCTGAAGCCGCGAAGGTGTAGCGCATGCACAATGGAAGATAACCCAAGTAAAGAGGTCGACGAGCTTCTGAAATGGGCGTCAAGTCTCGGAATTTCTGATTCCCCATTCAGCCAATCTCTAGATCACTCGTCTTCTTGTCTGGGACGCTCCCTCGCCATCTCTCACTTTCCTGGTCACGGAGGGTTCGCCTTGTCAAATTCAGATTCATATTCCTCCTGCTGGACAAGGGGGAATTACTGCTTCTGCAATTTATCAATCTCATGATTCTTGTTGACGAGCATTTTGGGCTGAGTGCAGGAGGGGTTTATGTGCGATACGTGATCTCGCGAAAGGGGAGGTGATACTCAGAGTTCCAAGACCAGCTTTGTTAACTAGAGAAGTTTTGACGAAAGATAGAATAACTTCCCTAGCTGTTAATGCCCATCCCTCTCTTTCTCCAACCCAGGTATTGGTAACTGTATGTTTGCCATGGCAACCAGTAACCAATTGAAAATATGAACTATACGTCCTGATCAATTGGTTGATGATGATTTATTGCAACGTTGTTATTCTAGGAACAATTGACACACGAATTATGCTACGTAGTAGTTCTGCGTGCTATTATCTTCCCTGTGAGAGCGTAAATTTGATTTTCACAGTATGTTCTAATTTTGCAGGGTAAAAAATTTTATTGTTCACTGTATTATATTGATGCCGACCAAATGGTGCTGAGATAAGGCTTAATTGATAATCATTGAATTATATTGGTCAAATTCTAAGGATATAAGACTCTGGGAGAATTATGTTTCGGTGCATTTTATATAAAATAATTGAAAAAAAGGAACTCAATACCCTTAACTAATTGATTTTTGGTGCACTTAAATATAGTGATCCCAAATTACCCTTAACTCAATACATGAACAGTTAATAATTTTCACTCTCCCCTCTCTCCTTTCCCTTTCTCTCCCATGTAACTCCATCTCGTAACTCCATTGACCTCCTCAATGGAGTTTGATGTATGAGTTCCAAGAGCTCCATTGATGAGCTCCAGGAGTGCTTGTAGATTAGGATTTTTGGGGCAGAACTGTGAATAGAATCCGCCTAAAAATAGGGCTTTGGGGTGAGTAGAATTTGATCGATATTGTTGGTGATATTTTTTATTTGATTTAATATGGAGGAGGTTAAAATTGTAATTATAAATTTATGTAAACTTGAAAATTAAGGTTACTCATCGTGGGCAAGATTCATAGCATGGTTCTTTGGTTAGAAAATACTAGACCACCTGAAAAATAAGCCTCTCAATGATGAGATGAAGAAGAAATGACTACAGGTAGGCTCATCTCTTCTGGTTGCGATGTGATAATTCACTGAGGTAGAGTTGAATTTTTTATTCACTACTCAGATAGTCTAGTACTTTTTAATCTACCTTAGCTATTTTTTAATGTAACCAATCTATCTCAGTTATATTTTCTTATATCATTATTTATAAAAGTTATTTTAATATTTTTTTAATTAATTTTTAAGTCTTATTATTTTTAGTCATATCTCTATTATATCATTCTTATCTCTCCTATTATTTTCATTTATATTATATATGTTATTTTTTAGTCATTCAATATTCACATCCATACAACATAGAAGGTGGTGTGAATGTTCTATGAGTTTTTTTAATTTATTAACATTCATGTATCTCAATAAATTTATGATATAACTCATAATTTGGTTTATTTTTCTTTAATCCATTACGATATATCATAGTCAATCTTTTTTTTTTAAATATTTGAAATTATTAATATTTAATAATTAATTTTTTATTTTAATTATCATATCATTATTATTTATAATATAATTAAACTCATATTTCATGTATCATATTTTGTTATAATTAATCTTAAATCCTTTGGACTCAAGTGTGGCTCTCTAAATTTTTATTTTTTAAATAATAAACATCAATAGATATCTTAATGAAAGCCTCTTATCAATTCATTCATACATAAGATAAAAATATAAGGAATTAGTAATAATAATTGGTCTAATAAGGTATTTATTAGAAACTCATGTGTGATCAAAGTTTTAGAAGGTGAAAGTGTATGGAGAGATATTTTTATGTTCGTGAGGCGAGGAGTAAGTCTCAAGGTATTAATGCGTAAATTTTTTAAATATTATAATATATAATTAATTAATATTTTAAAATATATAAAATAAAATAGCATAAATAAAAACATGAAAAATTAAAATTTTAAAAAGTATTATATTAAATATTTTATAATATATTAAAAATAAAATAAAATAGTATGAAAAACTTAAATAAGTATTTTATAATATTTTAAATTTTAATAAATTTAAAATAATTTTATCATTATCAAATTAAAAAAATTAATTTTTTCATTAATAAATAGTATGAAATATTATTTTTTCATTAATAAATAATATAAATTATTTTATAATTAATATTATTTAAATTATTAATTTTTCATTAATTTGATAATTTTATTAAATTATTAAATTAAAATATTATTTTAAATTTTAATAAAATATAATTTTAAAGGCACGGTTATTGTACCGTTACTGTACCGTGTGATATCTTGAATTAATTTGATTCCTAACATTATTTTCTTATACTAGAAGTGTCAAATGGGCCATTCCATTTTGTGTTGTTATAGTTTGAAATTTGCTGGCCTAGTCAGGCCATACCATGCAGTGTTGTCATGGTTTGAAATACCTCAATAGTTATTATTATTTTGAATATCTCATTTATTCTTAACAATGAGAATTATATTATTTTATATTTATTTATTTGATATGTTCTTAGTCAACGTGATCGTGTTAAACAATGTAATTAACCATATCACATGTATTCTTTCTACGACTTTCTAAACTTTAAGAGGGATATTGATACGCCCTAGGATTTTTGTGACATTTATTTGCGTAGGAGTTTTTTTAAAATTTTTATGAATTTTATTTTAGTTAATATCTAATATTATTTTGTTCTCTTTCTCAATCGATAATTAATTTAAATTCGTAAACCTATTTAAAAGATTATGAAAATGTATTTTCAATATCTCATTGAATTTTAAAATGTTAGTAGGATTTGATTATTTTTTTTTAAATATATTTTACCTAACTAATGTTATAATTTTATCTTTCTCTTAATTTGACTATCTTATAAATATTTTTTTATTTACTTTTTAATTTATCATATAACTCATTATATATCTTAAACTTAATTATGGTCACTATTTTTTTGTTTTTTTGTCTTATTATATAATTTCATAGTATCTTTATTTTTTTTATATTTTTTAAAATAAAGATGTTTTTATTTAATAGTTTATTGAATCTTAATTTTTTTTTCTATCATGTTTCTCTATGTGAGTAAATATTTTATTTAGACCCTTCGAGAATTTCTTTATATTTTTTTTATATATGTTATCTTATTTTAATAGTATTTGTATCCGTGTCTAACAATTAATTAATTTTGTCATTTCGCCATATTCTAAAAATATTTATTTATTTTTATTTTAGGTTTTATTATTTTGTTTTTAAATACTTATTCAAAGTTTATTTATAATTATATTTTCCAAAATGCAAATTAATTATGATTAGTCTATCATTAATGGTTTGACTCTCATCTAATATTTTTTTATAGTCTCTGCATAATATTGTATCCTCTCTCCTAATTATAAAAAATCTATTTGATTATTATTATAATTATTTTTGAAGGTCACTAAATATTTCTTTATTTTTATGAAGTCAGTATTAACTATAGCAACATAGTAAGCTAATGCAAAATTTAAGATTGTTCTTTCTATTTAATTATTTCTACAAGCTCATATCCTCAATGCTATCTCTCATAATCTCAATTACTTAGCAATACATGCTAATTTATGTTTTTACTAATTAGGATAATTTCTTTTTCTTGTATATAGTTTATCATGCATTCATTCACCTATTTCTTTGCAAAAATTTTTATTTATTTTTTACTAAGTCTTACTTGTGAGACAAAGATGCTAATTACATTTAAGATCTTATTGTACACAATTAGTTTGATTTATATAAATTTATTATTAATTCTCTTGACCTCTATAATATTATCTTTTTAATTTTCGCATATATCTATCTCATTATAATTCTCATTTATCATCATTTTAACTTTAAATACCTTTCATTTAATAATCTAATATTCGATGAACATATCATATTATAACTCTCATTAGTGTGTTGCTTAAAACGGACACATTCCTAGCTTCAACATTTAAGTAATTTAGGATTCAAAAAAATTGAAAATGCAAACGCAACTTACACAGACAGAGACTTAAGACACACATACACATGCACACACACACACACACCCACACCCATCTACTCACACCCATATCCACCCACACCCATCCACTCACACCCATATACGCCCATCAATTCGCACCCACAACCACCCACACCCATACACCCACCCACCCACACCTATCCACCCACAACCATCTACCCATACTAGAGGTGTCAAATGGGCCGGGCCGGCCCGAATTTTTTGAGCACGAGCGTGCTGACGTGCCGGGCCAGGCACGGCTGAATCGTGCCGTGCAGGGCCGGCCCGGCCCTGTTGACACCTCTAACCCATATACACTCACACCCGTCCACCTACATTCACACATATTTTTTTTTATCCAGACTTAAGATCAACAATGAACACATAAGCCACATATGCTGAGTTAAAATTATAGAGATGAGTTTTCAATATTACACTTTCATATTTTGAATGATTTTTTCACTAGATTAGAGTTCTATCACCAAGCAATCTAATTTATACAAGAAGAGACATCTTGCTTTGTACTTCTTAGCGGTGAAGGTGATACTAGTCATAACAATGACAGATACAAGCGAGTCTCATTTTTTTTGCACACACTACATTAGGGTGGTCCACAATAGGGATAGTTGTTGAGTATTATTTTCAGAGATAAAGCTGAGAGCATTGCAAATAATTGAGGGACACGTGCTAACTACTCTATCTTTCTAGGGGTCTCTGAGAGCATTTTAGAGATAATTTATTTATGAGGCAATACTTATATTGTAAGTAATCAGTCGTGTTTTGCTATTTTATTTGCATGTTCATTGAATATTATTATTATTAATGTTAATTTTTCAAAAATTATTAAATATAATAATTTTTATCTTGTCTTTATTACTTTAGTATATTTTGATTATTTTTGATTATTTTGTTATTATTTTGAGTTACACTTATATGCTACTCAATTATAATTTTATTGAATCTTTTGTTGATATTTGCTTGTGTGATTTAAAAATTTTGAAAATTTTTTTTTGGGATTGAGCATGATGTATTATGTATCTTTTATTGTATGTTATGTTTTTTTATTGTGTGTTTTAATTAGAGGTGTCAACCTGGCTGTGCCTGTTCGACATGGGCATGACACGTTATAGTGCCGTGACCTGGCCCATCATGTCGTGTTGGCATGTAGGCTGGCACGTGACCACGCACCAAACGTGGTCAATACGAGCCAATGCCTGACATGCGAGGCTTGCCGAGCCCCAAAAGGATGAAGATGTACAGTGGTGCTGCGGCACGGCGGAGCGCTGCCTAAACCCTAGTTTTATTTAAAATTAGGGTTTTTTCCTACCCGAACCTAGTTGAACCCGGTGGTTTTCGACTATGGGTCCGTGCTGGGCCAGCATGAAATGGTAACCATGTCGGGCTAGGCACGGTAGCTCAGTTGGGCGGCCTAAAACCTGGCCGGGCTAGCCTGTTTGACATCTCTAGTCTGAATTGTGTTAGATTTTTTGCTTACACATTTTTAACTTGGTTACTAATTTTTGGCTAACTAAAGAATATTTATTTTAGTTTTAAGAGTAATTTTATCCGGCAGTATTTAATGTATTAGTTAAAAAATAAAATTAGAGTTTCTTATTATGTTTGTCATACCGGCGCGAGTAAGAATCTATTTAATTTGCTATACTCAGACGTATATAGACATATAGAAATTTGTCACATGAAAAAATAAGAGACAATTAGTTATATTGATGCTAAGCTCGAGCTTGACTCGAACACCCGGTGTGAACACTTGAGTCGACCTAGGCCAAGCTCGAGCTCGACTCGAAAAGTCAAACTCGATTAAGCTCAAATGAATTTGAGCTTAGTACTAGAGGTGTCAACCGGGCCGGCCCGGCCCAGCACAAAAAAATTACGTGCCCGGGCCCGTACCGTTTCCGGGTAAGGCACGAGCCATGTCGTGCCTGACCCGGCACGGTTCGGCCAGCAGCACGGCACACCGTCACGGGTTTGTCCCGTGAGCTCGACCCCACGATGCCCCTCCCGCAAAAAAAGACCGTGGATCGTGTCTGATTCGACCCGACCCGTGGTCCCCCGTATCCCGAACTGCTCGGACAGGCAAGCCCGAGTGGGCCAGGCAAAGCACGGCCCGGCTCGCTGTGCCTACGGGCCATGCCGGGCTCGGCTGTTTTTAAACAGCCCGGCACGGTAGCACGATCGTGCCCTAAAAAAATGGGCCGGGCCAGCCCGTTTGACACCTCTACTTAGTACCGATAAATTATCCATCTTTGTAATTTCATAAATAATATATTAATAAAATAATAAGATCTTGATTAATTTCATGAGCAGCTCGAGTCGGGCATTTTGATATTCGAGCTCAGTTAACCGCCAATCTAACTCGAGTGCTCTTCGAGTTAAGCTCGGGTAGCTCACGAGTAGCTTGGTACGCCCCACTCTAGAGATGGCTTGATGGGCCGTCCCCATAAAATTATTGGAATGTCCAATTTTGCCAATATTTTCGTTCCCGAGGCCCTAGTGTTCTTTATTTTGTATTACTATGATGTAAACTCAGACGGGTTAAGTTCAATGCAGATATTTACGGTTTGCTTGCTACATGAAATGGGCAAGGGAAACTGCTCGACGTGGTATTACTATTTGATGTGTTTGCCAAAGCAATACGACTTGCTTGCGGGTTTCCATGAGTTTGAAAGACGGGCTTTTCAAGTTCAGTTTTGTTCTCATCTGAATGTTTAGCCCTACGTAGTTGATTCCGTAATCTTTCCTGATTTGGGCTGCTGTTAGGTGGACGATGCCGTGTGGACTGCAGAGAAAGCCGTGTCGAGTGCATTGTTGGAGTGGAGAGAAGCTCGTTTGCTAATGAGAGAGCTCGGGCTTAAGCCCCGTCTCCTCACTTTTAGGGCATGGATTTGGGCTCTTGGAACTGTGAGGATAGATTTGTACTTTCCCACGCATATGTTTCATGATCCTCTAATCAATGAGTTCCAGCTCAGTGGTACATTTATATGTGAATAATGGTGACATGTATATTTTGCTTATATGAAACACGACAATTAGAAGTTATGCTTTGATGTGATCTCTCTAAATATTTCTCTCTCTAAATGCTTCTTGCTCATATAAAATACAACATTTTGAGAGAGAAACATTTAGTGAGAGAAAATATAAAAATTTGAGTCTATAAAAATATTAATCTATATTTATTTTTCATAAGAGTTATATTCATAAGATCTCACACACATTATTAGTAAGAAAGAGAAGCATTTAGAGAGAGAATCATTTAGAGAAAGAAAATATAAACATTTGAATGAATATAATAATGTTAATTTATTTTTTCTTTTATGTGTTATATCTACAAGATCTCACACATTCTTAGTAAGAGGGAGAAGTTTCTAGAGGGAGAAGTTTCTAGAGAGAGAAGCATTTAGAGAGAGAAAATATAAAAATTTGAGTGAATATAAAAATGTCGATCTATTTTTAATATTTCATAAGAATTATATTCACAAGATCTCATCACATTCTTAGTAAGAGGGAAGTATTTAGAGAGAGAATCATATGAGAGTTTTATTTAGAGAGAGAAAATACAAAAATTTGAGTGAATATAATAATAAGGAAGATTCCCTTATGTGGTGAGATTCACTAATGGCTAAAATTATGTTACACGGCATAATATTATTATAAAAGAAATTTCTAGATTATTCTAGAATGAAAGGGCATCTTCAAGACTTTAGAACATTAATGAATTTTAATGAAATTTTCTAAAATTATTTTGAATATTTAATTTTTTTTCTAGATCATTTTAAAAGTAATATTATAATGGGTTGTGACATAATAATTGTTGTGAAATATAAATTTTATAAGTAGACAATCTATTATGATTACAGATATCCTCACGCACGTTGCATGTACCTTGGGATACTGCCGGGTGCTTGTGCCCTGTTGGAGACCTCTTCAACTACACTATTCCGATAATGGAACAAGACTCCATTGACAATTTAGAAAGCAGAGATGCCTCTTTGTTGGATAATTTATCAAACGGAAATACCGCAGATAGCTTGGTTGATTATCAACTCACAGATGGTGGATTCAATGAAGATATTGATGCGTATTGCTTCTATGCTAGAAAAAATTATAGAAAGGGAGAACAGGTACTCATAAATTTTTTATTACCTTAATTCGATCACATAAATGTGGTATTTGTTTTAGTTTAGACGTCAATATATTATTTTTAAGTTTTTTTTTTATTTTTTTTTATTTTTTTTTATTTTTTTATTTTTTTATTTTTTTATTTTTTTATTTTTTTATTTTTTTATTTTTTTTTTATTTTTTTATTTTTTTATTCTTTTATTCTTTTATCCTTTTACCCTTTTACCTGCTTACTATTTTATTCTTTTATTCTTTTATTTTTTTTTATTTTTTTATTTTTTATTATTTTTTATTATTTTTTATTATTTTTTATTATTTTTTATTATTTTTATTTTTTTTATTATTTTTTATTATTTTTTATTATTTTTTATTTTTTTATTATTTTTTATTATTTTTTATTATTTTTTATTATTTTTTATTATTTTTTATTATTTTTTATTATTTTTATTATTTTTATTATTTTTTATTATTTTTTATGAGATCTTAAACACTTATCTTCTATTGTTTGACTGATTGTATTTGATGAGTCTCAAATTTTGAATAAAAATTGTTATTGTCACACTAAGGCTTAAATTCTAATATATGCATGTAACACTAGGACTTTTTAGGAGGCCAATCATCCAAGTGTTTTTCTTTTCTAAATATATTTGATTTCGGAGTTTTTATGAGATCCAAATAGAGGCATAAATTGGGTCTACATGGTTTAGTTGTGTTTGACCCGGCATGGTCTGGTTTGGGATCGTGCTTGGTGTTGGATCATGCTGCCTTGTGGCATGGCTCGTGTCATGCTGGCTAGTGTGCGTCGTGCCTCGTGCGGGGTTAGGCATGACCTGCGTGCTTGGCCAGTTGGCATTGTTTATTGGTACCAGACCTGGGACCTACTTTGGTCATGGGTCAATTCCCATTGAGTGACCGCATGACGAGGTGGCTTATTTAAAAATAAATAGATCACGTAAGCTTGATGTTGCTTACATGGCTTATTGCAATTGGATGGCCACTTAATCTTGTAACTCATTACATTTTCATGCAATGGGCTTCCAACAAGGATGCCACGGCACAACCCTACGCTATGCAGGCCAATTGTGTCGTGCCAAACACGACACCTGAATCTTACTTTGCTATAATCGGCATGTTCTTTCTCACTCATTCCGCATATCCCATTTAACACATCAATCATATCAATTATGAATGCATTCATATAGTATATACAAAAAATAATAATATGAAGTATTATTATGAGAATACAATAATATTTAAAAAATAAAAAAAAATGAGTAATATAGTAAATATCTGTGTCTTCCTATTGTGACAAGAATTTTTTTCTTAATTTGGAAGGTTTTTGATGTTATACTCATCAGACATATGCCGACTTGTGGTAAGGCTTGTGATGTGCTGGGCTTAGAGGTGTCAAACTGGCTGGGCTGACCTGGCATGGCCCGGGCCCGGCATGGTTCAATTGTGCTTATGCCCGGCACGACACACCACAGTGCCGTGCCCGGCTGGGCACGGCACGCTACAGTATCGTGCCTGTGATCGGCACGACACGCTGCAGTATCGTGATTGTGATCGGCACGGCACGCTACAGTATCATGCATGTGCTCGGCACGGCACGGCATGCTACAGTATCGTGCTTGTGCTCGGCACGGCATGCTGCAATGCCTTGCCAGCACGTAGTGTCGTGCCGTGCCAGACACGTGGGCACGACAAGTGTTATCACGCACTGAACGTGGTCAATATGAACTGACGCCCAACAGGCTAGGCTCGCCGAGCCCCGTAAGGGCGAAGACGCGTGGCGACGTGCCGACGAAACCCTAATTTCTTTAAAAAATCAAGGTTTTGTCCGAACCGACCCGGGCCGAACCCGGCTATTTTCGCTCTGCATGCCCGTGTTGGGCCAGATCTTCACAGTAACCGTGCTGGGCCAGACACAGTAGTCCATTTGGGCGGCCTAAAACTGCGCCGGCCGGGCTGGTCTGTTTGACACATCTACTGAGCTGAGCTTGTGCTAGCCGTGCCCTGTGACTTGGGACCAGCTACGGTCAGCTCTTGGGGGCATGGGTCTAGCCTACCTAGGCCTGCTCTGCCCCACCAGCACAATTGGCGGTCAGACCTTCCCTTTCCGACATTGTGTGGCAAGGACCTGCACCCTGCAGGCCAATTGTGTTAGCCCGTCACGACCCATTTGTCATCTCTTTGGACTCAACATGTTAATGATTGCAGGTTCTCTTGTGTTATGGAACACACACGAATTTGGAGCTTCTTCAACACTATGGATTTCTCCTAAGAGATAATCCGAATGACAAGTTATTCATCCCCTTGGAACCAGAGATATATTCATCCATCTCCTACCCAACAGAATCTCTCCACGTCCACCAGGATGGCACTCCATCATTTGCGTTGTTGTCAGCCTTACGATCATGGGCTGCTCCACAGGATGGACGGAGATCCATTCAACGCCATGTTTTCTCCGGCTCCATGGTTTCTGCAGATAACGAGAAGCTCGTTGCCAATTTCTTACTGAATAAATGCAAGCTGATTCTTGCTGCTTTGCCGACTGGAATTGAAGAGGACGAGTCTCTGTTGTCTGCCATTGAGCGAATCCAACTCCCCCTGGTTGACCATGCTGACCCTGATGGGCTTGAGATGGTGCTCGCCTCGCTGCGCGGTCATGTTTCCCCATTCCTAGACCCCATGAATGTGATGCCAGGTGGAGGTGGTAGCACTGCTGTCGAGTTGTTTTTAAGAAAGAAGAAGAGGGTGCTGGATAGATGGAAACTGGCCGTTCATTGGAGATTAATGTTCAAGAGAACTCTTGTTGATTGTATCACTTATTGTACCGAATCCATCCATTCTTTTCACTGATCTAATTTGGCTTCATCACTTCAACCTAAATATCTAGTTTATACACACACACACACACACACACACACACACATATATGTATATATATGTTTATATATATATATGTATATATATGTTTATTTATATATGTATATATATGTTTATATATATATGTATATATATGTTTATATATATATATATATGTATTCATATATGTTTATATATACATACATATATGTATATATATACATACATATATGTTTACATATACATATATATATATATATATTTATAATTTGGCTTCATCACTCTAACCTAAATATCTAGTTTAGTTTCAATTTATATGCGCGCGCGCACACGCACACACACACATATAAATAAATGTATACGTGTGTGTGTGTGTATTTGTTTATATATACATATATGTTTATATGTCTATACAAACACGCGCACACACACACACATACAGACATATAGATAGTTATATATGTGTTTCTATGTCTTTATTTGTATATATAAATAATTACTCTTGGCATTATCACAATATGAAACTTGTGACCACTTGTAAATTGTTTATATATACATATATGTTTTGAAAATTTATGATTTTCGAATTCAAAAATCTGATCTATTAGTTTATAATAGTGATTTCTAAATTAATTTAATTATTTTTTTTTTTTCAAATTTTGGATAATTTAATTAGACTTATTAATTTTAGTGCATTAAAATTTAATTATTTTAGATTTTAGAGTTTGATGTATATTTTTTAATTATGAAAAAATTGATGCACCAAACCCAAAACATAAATATTTTAGTTTGGTGCATTAAAACATAAATATTTTTATTATTCAATTAAAAATTATAATTTTTTTTAAAATATTTAGTTGTCCATTTCTTGATAAATATTTTCATCAATTGTAAATATGTGGGAATGATCATAATTATTAATATAACTATACAAATCATGTGCTGTTGCTTTTGAAAAATAAGGCAATCCCACATCGGTTAGATTTATTTTCTATTGATTTTGTTTTCTGGTTATCTTTAATTTTCTTTCATTTTCTATGTTTTATAATAAATTCTAAGTATTTTTGTG
This sequence comes from Sapria himalayana, assembly GCA_029783825.1. Classification (NCBI taxonomy): domain Eukaryota; kingdom Viridiplantae; phylum Streptophyta; class Magnoliopsida; order Malpighiales; family Rafflesiaceae; genus Sapria; species Sapria himalayana. The sequence continues at coordinate 56,518 of JAREIK010016312.1, read as the reverse complement.
AGAAATTTTTGGAAAAAACACGGGAATGTTCATTTTTCTATATATACCTTAAATTATTGTGCTTGTGCCTATAAAGCTAGTTTCCTCTAGATATTTTTGTATTTTTTGTGAGTAAATAAAACAATATGATTTTCTATTTTTTATCGTCGATTTAACCACATAAATCAGTAGACACCATTTGATAGAAAATACATGAGAAGGATTCTTTAAAAACATAAAGCAGAAGAAATGTATTCTGTTTTACAAGTTAGAATATATAAAAAAATAAAAAAAAAACATCTGCCAAAACTATCTTGCAGTTTCGAACTCCTTGTGGTGCTTTCTTAAACTGTCCAGTAGTTTTTTTAATAGAGAAAGTGGGCTAGACCCACATTACAATCTTTCCCTCCAGCCCAACATAAGGGGAGATTACATTCTAATATCTTAGTTAGATCCCATGCCGACTGACCTACCACAAAACTTCAGCTTCTCTCTGGTAACAACTTTTGTCATCATATCAGAAGAATTAAATTATGTGTGAATCTTTTTATGCTTCATAAGCCCTTTTTCAATAACATATTGTATCCAATGATATCTCGCATCGATGTGCTTTGTACGGGAATGATACGAAGTATTCTTGCTCAAGTCCATAGCACTCTGACTATCACAAAAAACAACATACTCATCTTGCATCAAGCCAAGCTCTTGGACAAATTTAATCATCCATAACATCTCTTTTGCTGCTTTAGTTGCAGCTATATATTTTGTCTCAGTTGTAGACAAAGCATTATACTTCTGTAATTTTGACTGCCATGAAACTGCTCCCCTTGCAAGAGTGAATAAATAAACAAAAGTCGACTTTCTACCATCTAGGTCACCTATCATGTAAGCATCTATAAAGCCTTCTAACACTGGTTTTGAACCCCCAAAACTCAAATATAATTTTGAAGTACCCCTCAAATATTTGAATATCTATTTCACAGCTTCCCAATGCATCTTTCCTGGATTTGAGAGAAATCTACTCAATGTACTAATAGCATGTGTAATATCATGCCTAGTACAAACCATACAATACATAAGACTCCATATTGTTGAGGAGTAAGGAATAGAGGCCATTTTTTATTTTCATCAGTTGTAGCAGGGCATAAGCTTTTGCTAAGCTTAAAGTGATTGGCTAGAGGTGTGTTAACTAGCTCAGCATATTTCATATTAAATCTTTCAAGCACGCGTTCAACATTCTTTTATTGTGACAACCACAGTTTCTTTGCATTTCTGTCTTAAGTGATTCATATGCCCAATATTTGTTTTGCATGCCCTAAGTCTTTCATGTCGAAAGAATTGAACAACCTCTATTTCAACTTGCCAATCAATCTTGAATCATTCATTGCTATTAACATATCATCAACATAAAGTAAAAGAATAATAAAGTTATAATCTTTAAACTTCTTGAAATAAACACAATGATCTGGATCTGTCCTCTTATACTCATGTCTCTTCGCAAAAGAATCAAACTTCTTGTACCACTGCCTTGGCGCTTGCTTCAGCCCATACAGACTTTTTTTTAAATTTGCATATCATGTGCTCCTTGCCTTTTACTTCAAACCCCTCGTGTTTTAACATATAAATATCTTCATTTAAATCACCATGAAGAAAAGTAGTCTTCACATCCAACTGTTCAAGCTCGAGGTCTAAACTAGCAGTCAAACCAAAAACGACTCTGTTAAAGGGCATTTTCATAATTGGAGAGAATATCTCATCAAAATTAATACTCTTTTTCTACCCAAAACCTTTCACTATTAAATAAGTTTTATATTTCAGTAATTTTTCATCATTATCTTTCATCAATTTGAACACCCATTTATTCTTTAATACCTTTTTGCCCTATGGAAGTTCCATTAACTCATAAGAGTCATTCTTTAACAAAGAATACATTTCTTCATGCATAGCTTTCATCAAGCTTACCTTATATGCATGAATCTGTACTTCTTAAAAGTTATTTGGCTCCCTCTCATTAGTAATAAACACATACTCTAAAAAAGGATACTTGGTTGATGGATGACTCTTACTATTTGTTATTCTAATTTAGGACTCAGAATTGACTTGTTGAGGAGGCTACTCCTCCTACTCAACAGCTTGATCACTTTTTGGCATCTCATCATCAATCACTATATTCGGTGCTTCATCACCAGTCATCTTTGCTCCCCTATCTATAGTATGCTACGAATGAAAATGAATAACTATAGGATCAATAACACCATTACTGATAGCTTTCACTTTTTTAGTCTTCTCACAATCTGAAATCATCTGATCTTCATAAAATATCACATCTCTACTTCCGAAAATCTTCTTTTCCACTAGATCCCATAATCTGTACCCAAACTCTTCATTTCCATAATCAACAAAGATACATGGAAAAGCTTTTGTCATCAAGTTGTGACCATTGCTCTTTAAGTACATGTGCAAAAGCCTTGCACCCAAAAACCTTAAGATGTTTTTAAACATCTTTTCCTATCCAAACATTCTCTGGGATGTCAAACTCCAAAGAAAATGAGGGAGACCTATTTATCAAATAACAAGCAGTACAAGCAGCTTCACCCTAAAATACTTTGGGTAGCATTGCCATTTTTAGCATGCATCTTACCTTCTCAACAATTGTATGGTTCATCCTTTTTACAATACTATTGTGCGGTGGAGTAATAGGAAATGTCTTCTCATGTCTAATATCATGTGCTGAGTAATAGTTTCTAAACTCCTTTGATGTATACTTACCTCTATTGTCAGAACGAAGACATTTCAAAAGCTTTCCTGTCTCTTTTTCAATTGCAGCATGAAATTTTCAGAAAATTTGATACACTTGATCTTTGGCCTTTAACAGATAAACACATATTTCTTGATGCATCATCAATGAATGAGACAAAATATCTATTTTTCACCCAATGACTCCACCTCAAAGGGACCACAAACATCAGAATAAACCAATTCCAAAATATTAGATTTCCTTTTTGAAGATTTAGAAAACGAAACTCTATTATATTTTCCAAATAAACAATAATTACAAGGGTTAATACTATTATCCGTCGTAAAAGGAACAAGAGCCTTTTTGGCTAGAATATATAATTATTTCTCACTCATGTGACCCAATCATTTGTGCCATAAATTTGGGGAGGAACTATCTTCACCTGCATTCAATTCATCTCCGTAGATTTTCACAACTGTCATGTAAAGTGTGATTCTAACCTTGTCTCTATCTTTTACTAATGAACCTTAGGTAAACTTCTATTTATCATTACCAAAGTAAGTCTCATATCCTTCCCGATCCAAGGCAACTTCAGAGATAAGATTAAGACGTAAGTCATAAACATGCTGCACATTTCTCAGAGTCAATGAACAACCAACACCTCTCTGTATGCAAACATCACCAATACCCATATTCTTTGAGTAGCTGGTGTTACCTATCTTCATAGTACCAAAGTCTTCTGGCTTTTATAATGTGAAGAACTCAGTATTAGGAGTAGCATTATAAGAGGCTGCTATATCAATAATCCATTCAACCTCATTATTCATTACAGGCAAACATTCATCATCTCCAAAATTTAGAATTTCTATATCTTCATCAAGTAAAACAGTTGTAATATTTTCATTTTCATTTTTTCTTTGATTTTTGCCTTCTTTTTGTTCATGTTTCCAAGCATAATAGTTTTTTATGAAATGTCTTTCCTTACCACAATGATAATACTTTCCACTTTCACCAGACTTTCATCTGGATTACGACCTACCTTTGGATTTAATACGACCTATAGGTCTTCTATTTTTACCTATTGCCACGTTCTCTATGACAAGAGCCTCACTCTCATAACATTTTCCTTGTTTCTTTTTTCTGACTTTTTCAGTAAACAAATTGTCTTTTACCATATCCATGGTTAACATGTCATTAGGAGCAGAGTTACTAAGTGAGATAACTAAAGTATACCAACTATCTGGCAAGGAACTCAGGGGTAAAGTGTTTACAATTCATCTTCAATCTTCATCTTCATAGCATTTAATTGGTTCACCAACCCTTGAAAGTCACTAGTGTGCTCTACCACGTTGTGCCCATTTCTATACTTCAGATTTACTAGCCTTCTAATCAAAGTGACTTTATTCTGCGAAGTCTTTCATTTGTACATGGATTCCACTTTTTTCCAAAGCTCGGTGACATCTGTCTCCTGTGATACATGATGAAACACACTTTGGTCTACCTATTATTTGATTAGGGCTACTATTTTTCTATGCATGATCTTCCATTCTGCTTCTGACATATTTATAAGTTTACTTTAATCCCCATCAATAGGCGCATATAAATCCTTGCAATAAAAAATATCTTTCTTTCTTGGCTTCCAAATAGAATAAATAGATGAGGTTAGTCTAATCATAGTGGTTCCCAATGATTCATCCATCTTTAAATCAACACCAACCACAAGATCAAAGTAATAAAACCTTCTCTGATACCACTTGTGAGGAAATAAACCAGGAAGATTTTCTATTTTTCATCGTTAATTTAACCACATAAATCAAAAGATACCACTTAATAGAAATATATGAGTAGGATTTTTAAAAACACGAAGCGGAAGATATGTATTATGTTTTACAAGTCAGAATATATAAAAAAAATAAAAAATGGTCTGCCAAACTTGTCTTGCAGTTTCGAACTCCATGCGGTGCTTCCTTAAACTGCCCAGCATTTCCTTAAATTGTCCGGTCTTTTTTTTCAATAGAGAAAGTGGTATGGACCCACATCATATATTTTTTTCATTAAAAAAATATTTCAAATAGTGTATAAAAATAAATAATTGTTTTAATCAGCAAAAATTAAATGAAAAAAAATAATATGTACAATTTTTTGTTAGATATATATAGCTAACAAAATATTAAATTTTATTTGTTCCTCAACACACCTTACTGGTGTTAAATTTTATAAATATAAATAATATATATATATAATTATTTGTATATATTTTATATTTTGTTTCATAAAAGTATATTTCAATTAGCATATAAAAATGGAAAATTGTTTTTAATCATCAACATTTTAATGGGAAACAAAATAAAATATAGTTTTTTTTTGTTACATATATATATATATAACAAAATGCTAAATTTTATTGGTTCCTAAGCCTATCGAATTGTTGTCAAATAAATAAATTTATATACATTTATATATATAAATATATATATGGTAATATGGCTGTGTCTGCGCGCGCGAACGCGCGCGCCTGTATATATAAATATGCTTATATATACATATTTGTTTAATTAAAATTAGCAAATTGTGAAATACGAATAACAGAGAGCGACTGAAAAAAAGTTTACTTCTCCCGCCTAGTGGAAGTGGAACCCGTGGAGATGAAAGATTGCAGCATGTTCTCATTTGAAATGTCGTATTGTGAAGCTTGAAGCATTCGAGAATGCGCCATAGGAAACTGGCTTTCTCCCTGGTAACGAAAGATCGCTATACAATGTGTTCGTCATTTGAACTGCTCATCGTTTTTATGCTGGTTTGATTCTTTTCTTATCTCTACTTATCAAGTTTGTCTGTATTGTCTTGTGATTGTTATATTAGTTACGATGAATTTCAATCGCAGTTTTGTTTTGCTGCTGTTTGACTGGACTACCATCGAATCAGAGAACTAGCCAAATGCTTGTAGCAGAGGGGAAGATGACTTGTGCCATGCCTCCCTTTTGATCGCAGGGCCTATTTCCACCAACTGTATGTCCAATATATATAAACTCTTTTTCTGATGTGTTTAGTGGTCTAGGTTACAGTTAGGGTTAGGTTTTAGGAAGGGAGAAGAGAGAGATGGAGAGTGTGAGAAAAAAGTTAAACTATATGTGTGTGTGTGACAATACTAGCCGACATATTAAGTGCTTCTAAATAATGAAAAAATATATAAAATAAATAATTAAAAAAAGTGATAATATAATCCTTGAAACTAGGTTGTACGTGTCGCAAATATTTAGCTTATATGAGAAAACAATTTGTTAACTAGTATGCAAATCTCAATGGCATTATACCAGGTGAATGAATGCACATGAAAAGAAGTTTATGACACAATTTAAAAGTATTAGGTGCATAAATAAATTTCACTTGCATGAACATATGCAAATAGGAAAATCAAGTATATCAAAATGCATTCGTTCTAATTAATAAAAATTTAGATTAAATTTACATAAAATTTAGGAGATAAATAATTAAAAATTCAGATGAAGATCGTCAAAAACAAAAACATGATTTGAATCTCCATGAGAATTAATGTGATGATTATTTTAATTGAAAAATTAAAATTTATATCATTGATCTTGATTATATCAAAAAATATACTCTGGTTATGATAATATCATACGCATTCATCTCAAATGGCAATGAATGGTCATGTACAAGAGTAAATATAATATTTCTCTTTGTTTAACTAGAACAATAAGTTTATGATATTACACACACACACACACACATACATATACTCTATTATTTAAATTGTATGATTTATGATTTGATTCACTTTTCAGGGGATAAATGATCTGATTTTTAAAAAAAATCGAAAATATACATGAATTAAATATTAAATTGCTGAATTACAAATTAATTCATATGAATTGATTTAATATCGATTTTAAAGGGACTAATGTTCTCAAAAAGTTATAAAAATAAAAATTAAAATATAAAAAAATTATCAAGTATAAGTATTAAGTAACGTGAAAAAAAATAATTTTAATTTTTGGTATTACAAATTTATGAGAAATAATAAAAAAAGGGAGAAGAATGCCAATAGTTTGGTATAAGTATAATGAATGTATGAGAAGAAATAAAAAAGGGAGAAAATAAAAAGTCGAAGAAGAATAAAAAAAGAAAAAAACTTGGAATTTATGTATTATAATTTTATTATTTTAACATATTTAAATAGCTTATAATTTATTAATTACATGAAATTATATATAATTTAATTATTATTATAAATATAAAATGAATATTAAAATTTGATTTGATTCTCGATTCTCGATTTATCAATCAAGTATTATGATTTTTAATTTTAATTCTCAATTTAACAATGATGTATATATATATATATATGTGTGTGTGTGTATTAAATTTACATGAGATTTGTTCATGATAACCTCACTAATCTAAATACTCATGTTTGGTATATTTTATTTGATACAGTCTCATCTTGCATGATCAATTAGATGGTTGGCCACTTATTTTTTGTTTTGTTTTTCAGGCAGGACATTGAAATTCTGCTTTGTATCTGATGTTTAGAAGAAGTAATATTGCTAACAAGATTTTTGGCCGTCAAGTTTGCGCTCCTCCTCCCGGCACTAGTGTATCTTTACCTTATTTTAAAATTTTATTTATTTTTTAATTTTCCTACCATTTTTACATTCAGAGTAGATGATCACGCACTTTCAATTTTATGCCCATGCAAGCTGTTAGATATGCTCGTTTTCTTTTCTTGCTAAGTTTCTTCATTTTATAAATTTAAAATGTGATCATGTATTAGGCACGCAAGCACTGTACCCAATGCACAGGGCTCTTGTTTTGCTTATCATGTAGTTTGTGAGAGGCTAATATCTTGATAGCCTTATTCTCGAATCCAAAACTTACTGTTCTTGGATTAATGTACTTCTCATCACACCAAGACATGACCTGATTGTATTAGGCTCATAGTTGGATTTAAATGAGTTCTTTGGATCTCCGAGAGCGTATATGTTAGATAGCACGAGGCGAATATTTAACCTAATTTCATTCTAACACAGGAACTCACCTAAGACTGTTCTGTTTAAATAAATATTAAATATTAATTTTTAATGGAGAGTTTTTTTAGACATTAAATGTTTATTTTCAATAGGGAAGATGAAATGTCAAGAGCCAATAGTGATAATAATTTTTAATTTTTGATTTTATTAGGGCAAATTAATGTCTATAAATAAATCATTGTATTTATTGTAAAACAACAAGAATTAAAGAAAGAAAGAGTCTATTTTTTGGAATATTTTCTCCCCAATTATAGTTTGCGGCTAATTTTTTTTTTACATGTTCATTAAAAGGCCTTGATTTATCTGGTGGTGCAATTGCAGGTGCATTGTGGTCGGCCATTTTACGAGAATATAATCCCAGGCTATTCCATATATGATCTTCAATGCCCAAATCACTCGCCACTAAAATTTACCAATGATGGGCAGTACCTCATCAGTGTCAGCAGAAATATGCAGGATCTGGTCGTGTATAGACCCACGTGGTTGTCCTACTCCTATGATAAAGACGATTGTGGCCTTCCAGAAAAATCAAACAATTTCAAGAGTTATTTCACCCAGCAGTATTCTGTTTCGCTTGCTTCTGCCAATGAGCTTATGTGTAAGGACTTCTTTCTGTGCACTCCCAACAACCAATTTGGGCTGTTTGCCACTTTTACTGTGCCGATCCAGCGATTATCAAATGGACCTATCCGTGGAGTTCCATCGGTAGAGAAGACTACTTTTCACCTCTTGAGGTGATTTTCGTTTTCCCCACTCTTGTTGTTATTGATGACATGGTTCTTCTGGATTGGGAACAATCTGATTGGTTACTTTCTCTCTCTTAATTTGCTTGTTTATCTGAGTGATATCAGATTAAGAGATGGAGTGATCCTGGATGTGGCTGTTTTTAGGAATGATTTTGTGGATCTGGCTCATCATGGCGGCGTCTGCTTGTACGATGATCGCTTATCTATTGTGTCGGTTCCTTATCAAACAATTCACATCTTCCGAATTAATGAATCGGGTAACCTTGTGTATATGCATGGTATCGGTTCTTTTTGCCATGAAATTGATGGCCTTTTCTTTCACAGATGCATTGAGGTATATTTTCCTTGTTTTAAGTTTTTCTTTGTGCAAACTAAAGCTTGTTGTTCTCTTCATTTTTCCAACCACTTCGGTATAATGATTGTAGCAGACTTTCAAAAAAGGTGTAATGTGCATAGAGATACAAAAATTTCTTATAGCTTAGGCACAAGGTGCAATACAAGTCATGTGACTGAGTGAAGTGAAATATAACTTAGGATGCATATCAATTATATTAAATATGATACAAAATGTAATTTAATCAATATAAAAATGTAAGATTGTAAGTATTTGAAAGTAAAAATCAATATAAAAATAATAAAATTATATAAGATTTACTATGTAATTAAAGTTTTCAATAATAAAAGTATTTGATAAGGAAGAATATAAAGTCAGTAAGGTGGCGTACCTTTTCAATAAGGCACATATCTTGGCTAGTGAAAGACTATACTAGGGAGTGGTAAAACTTCGAGCTTAGGCGTGCTTAAATAGAGGTGTCAAATGGCCCGTATTGGCATGGCACGACTGTTAGTCGGACTTGTCTGAACTGGCATGACATGACTGGCATAATTCTTGGCTAGAGGTAGCAAGTGAGCTGGGTAGACTGGACACGATTTGAGGTATGGCTTGTGCTGTGTTTGGCTAGGGGGTGTCGGATATCGTGCAAAGCCAGGCATGACTTGGCTGCCTGGTCCGTAAGCACAGTCCAGCGGCACGGGTACCTATTGTGCCTCAATACATGGAGTGGGTATCAGGCTCGGTTAGATTGGACCTTGATCGACATGCTCATTTTTTTTAATTATTATTTTATTCTTAAAAAAAGCCCACCCCACCTAGTTCATGTGGTGGATTATTTTAATTAACCCACCACGTGGTTGGTTGAGGTCATTCGCATGGTATGACCCAAGTGCGCGTGGATGTGTGCGTGGAATTGAGCACGTAAAGAGGCTTTTTATTTTTATATCAAAAAATATGTTGTGTTAAATTTAGTTCAGTTTTTATATTGATCCTCTTTATTTACTATAATGAGTTGGGGAGGGAAGATAACTAATTAATCATCATGATGAATATTTTGATTAGATTATTGAAAGATCTCATGATAGTCAGTATTATGCAGACTTATTTTCAGCTTTTATATCATATGACTACTTGGTATATATGTAGGAATGATATTAAAAATTATTTGTTAAAAAATAAATAATAACTAATAAATTTAGGTAATTTTGTAGGGTGATGTCTGTGATATTTGATATCTGGACTAGTCGCGATGATACATCTTTTGTATGTCTTATTACTCATTATGTAGATTTTAAATGAATACTTAATATAAAGATATTTAGATTTTCAAAGATTCTTCATCATTATGATGGTCCGATTATATATGAGTGTATGATGAGAATCTTCAAAAAATATAATATTCAAAATAAAATATTTAGTATTATATTTAATAATACATCTAGTAATAGCTTTGCTATTAGCATATTTATTAGGATTATTAGAGATGAGTCATTAGGAGAAATTATATATGTTAGATATTTGTGTCTCATCATTAACTGATAATATAAGTGGAGATGATTATTATTTTTCTCACTTTAGAAAAAATATGTATCTTACTAAAATATCTTTGGATACCTAGCAAATAATAAGAATTTGATAGTCTTAGTTTGTTTGTGAATATAAAGAAAAAATTGCAAATGATTGTGAGACATATTTGGAATTATATTTACTTAATATTGGTGTAGTATGTTGGATACTAACATGCGATATTTAACTACATAAATAATAAAATTGACAAAATTATTGACGATAGAGACTGGAATATAAGAATTTTATTTATGAAATTTCTGAAGATTTTTAATGATATGATGAATGTGTATTCATCAGTTTATCCTTTTACTACTTGTATTTCACTTGGATGTATATATAATATTAGTAATATGTTTAGAAAGTTTAGAGATGATTCGATATTTAATAATAAGATTGTTGAGGTAAAAATCAATTATTTAAAGTATTAATTCTTCATTCTATCTTTTTATTGATTGATTGTCTATATGGACCCAATATTAAAGTAAAAAGAGTAGAGAATATTTTGATATATATATATCTTCGTGCATAAATCAAGAATATCTAGCTGAAATGTTTATTCATAAAAGTTAACTGAGTTATTTACATATTACAATATTAGGTATAGTAGTAGTTATAGTTAGATTTTAAGTACAAATATTGATATTGTATTTGAAGATGATGACTTTTTTATTCAGTTAGTAATGTTAAAATGATGAGATGAATCATCAAATAAGAGCAATTTGTCTTAGTACTTAGATACCAATTACTACTCATTCCTATTATATAATAATAAAAATCTTAATATTTTATAATGGTAAAAATTATGTGAGCTTATTTATCTCCTGTTTTCTAAGATACCATATGATCTACTGACTCTCTCAGTATCGAACATAATATTTGAATCTATTTTTTCTATTGTATTCAATGTGATTTTGAATAAGAGATCGAGATTTCTGCCAGATATAATTGAAGTACTAACATCATGAATGATTGAGAGGATTTGAGGTTGAACATCTAGGATTATGCTGGTAGATATTGATTTGTGGGACTTTGAGGAGGTTGAGTTCACCTCTAGTGATATCATCAGACATTTATGTGATAATAATCAGTTGCATACTTATATCGATTAGTATTTAGATTGAGCTTGTATGTCTAGTCACATAAATAATTATTATGATTGATGATTATTTTATATTATTGTAATATATATTTTTATATTTTTTTGATTAGATTGAATGATGATTGAATATTTATTAATGTGTTTATTTGATATTATTTATTTATAAATTTTATCATTTATGATTTGTATTAATAAATTTATTTTTTTTTTGTGAATTTTATGAAATAAATAAATAATGTAATATCACAACTCATAATTGATAATTTAAAATTTAACATTTGTAAAAAAAAAATTTAAAATCATTAATTTATAATTGATGGCGGTGAGTTGGTCTTAGTGATCAGTCGACCTAGTCAGCTAGACCTAGGTAACTAAGAAGCACAAACATGAATATGGACACAGTGATACGACACGATAATATACGAAGACACGGCAAATTTTAAAAAATTAGGATACGAATATGACTAGGATATGACATGAAAAAAATAAATATAAATATTATTTTTAAAATATAATTATACTTATATATTACATATTTAAAAATTAAAATCATGCATTAAACCCCTCACCTCACTGTTATAGTTTAGTAATTTCATATAATTTTTATGTTTATTATATATTATAAATTGATTATAATTTTTAATAAATAGTTATATTTAATATAATTTTTATGTTACTGCTTTGAATTATCCATTGTCACTGCTTCGAATCAATCCCTGTCACTCCTTCGAATCAACCTTTGTCACTCCTTCGAATCAACCTTTGTCCCTCCTTCGAATCATCTCCTGTCACTGCTTCGAATCATCTCTTATTACTGCTTTGAATTGCCCCCTGTTACTGCTTCGAATTGCTCCTTGTTACTGCTTCGAATTGCTCCTTGTTACTGCTTCGAATTGCTCCTTGTTACTGCTTCGAATCACCCCTTATTACTGCTTTGAATCACTCCATGTTATTGCTTCGAAATCCCAAAGACAACACTTGGCATCACATGACGTCGTCGGCCACTCAATGCATCCGTAGGCTTTATTATGCGTCGGATTCGTATCTTACGCGTTCGTTCAAGATGCCATGTGGCGTGTTGGACATGGATTGATCAACAATATGCCATGTGGTGTATCAAACATGTATCCATAGCATGCCCGTACCATATCGCCATGTCCGACATGGAGACATGACAGTAGATGGGCGTATCTGTGCTTCCTTGCTAGGTAGGCTTCCATCTCTAGGCCTGACCAGTCACGGTTCGGCCCGAATTCGCCCAGACTTGGGCAGTGCTAGGCAGGCCATTATTTAGGCATGCCATGTTGTGCCAGGCATGCTTCAGTTTGGCCATGCCTCTTGGCGTGCCCGGGTAGCCTAGTCCACTTGACACCTATGCGTAAAGCCTGTATTTTAAAAAAAGCATTGGTTTTGGTTCAACATCTCTTTGTGCTTAAAATATTAGGCTCGTTATGGTTTTTATCTATCTGGCACAGAATGTTTGTGCTGGGTTTGAGCTCTGCCGGAGTTCACCATGCTTGTGTGAACTTGGGTTCTGAGTTGACTGATAGCAAGGCAGTTTTTTTGGTGTTTCTGGCAGTGCTTTTGTGCAGCTGTAGATGAAATTCTAATGTGTTGGGCCTTGAAGCATCGACTGATGGATGAGCTATTGATTTCAGCTCATTGCAGTCCTTGAAAGAAATAAAATATATCAGAGTTCGTCGAATCATCGCTTGGAGGGTAACCAGCCAGAGCCTTGTTCAGAGAAGAACTCCTTTCTAAGTGGCTTCAAGCAGCGCTTGCTTTCTTTCATTTTTCAAAGAATATTGAATGAAGAAATGGATACAACTCTGGTTTGTAATTTCATTTTTCTTTATCTCTTCCTTTTAGGCATTAAAAAATATGATGAAAAGGACCGATATGATCAAGAAATTGTATGGAACAATTTGTTTGATGGTTGGTAGCTGCTTTAATTAAGTGGTCACCGGACCAACACGGGGGTCGTTCCTGCTTAGTGCTTCATCTGTGAGAGATTAATATTTTAATAAATTGGTTAATTTTAATTTTCTTATTTTATATCTTAGTTAATTAATTACTTAAATATATAATTTAATATTATTAATATGATAATAAAATATAAAATTTATTAATATATATATATATATATATATATATCATTATTTACTTTATATTATTGAATATATTAAGTTAAATTATATAATAATTTACTTATAAAATAATTTAATATGTATTTTATTTATTTTATAATTTTTTAAAAATGATCCAATTATTTTCTTTAATTTCAAATAATTTTTATATTTTTATCAATGTTTTATTAGTATTTATGATATATTTCATAAAATTTAAATATTATATATTTGTACTTATTGGTATCTTTGTTTATATTTTTTTAAAATTATTTTTTAATTTTAATAATGTATTAAATAAATTTATTACCTCCGTCTCACCGATATGATAATGATTTGATAGCACTTTGACTGTCGAATTGACCAGTGAACCACGAATCAGTAATTTTTTTGGTTCAGTCATTTAGTCTAATTTTTCCTAATTTTGATCTTGATAATCTTATTCCTAAAAATCAAAAAGATTGTCAACATGAGATCTATAATCTTTAGAAAAAGATTTTTGTCATTACACTAAGGCATGACTTTTAGCTATAAGACTAATATGATCAGAAAATTCATTTTAATTTATTGAAGCATGAGGTGTTTTTTTTTTTTTTTTGAGATTGCCCGAGTTCATCTCTGTAGCAGCATTTTTTATAAATTGTAATTCTTGTTTGTAGCTAATATTTGTGTTTGGTGCAGTTAATTGTTTATTGTTTCTTTGTTAGAGAGTTCAATGCTTGAGAAACTTCTATTTTCATTTCCGTGACTATGTGGAATTGATCATGGTGAAGGCACAATTCTTAGATCATGAACATCTTCTAATCAAGCTGGGAACCTTGAATGAACCGGTATGGATTCTTTCTATAATGCCATGTAAGATGTGTGGATGAATCTATCTAGTTGCATGATGTCCGATGTCTCCATACAAAATTGCTAAAAAACTTATAATATATGGAGATATTAATTAAATGTTCTTTGTTAATATGAGATATTGCTAGTTAAATTTTTTTTTCCCACCCTCTCCTAAATCCCTCCCCTACCATTCATAGGGTAGTTGTATACGACAAATTTTCATACTGGCCAATCGTACTATATGTGTCAAACGGGCTGGGCCGTTTTTTTTTTTTGAGCACGAGCGTGCCTTTGTGCTGGGCCAGGCACGGCACGGTTTAAAATAGCCGGGCCCGTAGGCACGTCAGGCCATGCCGTGCCTTGCCTGACCCGCTCGGGCTGGCCTGTCCGTACGATTCTGGATTCGGGGGACCGCGGGTCGGGTCGAATCATACCCGACCCTCGGTCTTTTTTGCGGGAGGGGCCATCTCGGGGTCGTGCTCAAGGGACACCCAACACACCCCTCTCATAGGGAGCTTGGCTGGTGAAGACTTTCAGGCAATGACTGGGAGGTCACGAGTTCAAGTCTTACCGGTGGGGGGCATTGGGGAATTCTCCTTACCTGCTCGGTTCTCCGGGGGCCCAAGGGGATGTAGGGGCCCACGTAAGTGGGCCCTGAAGCTCTTGGTTATCAAAAAAAAAAATCAAGGGACACCCAACACAGGACGAACCCGTGCCGGTGTGCCGTGCCACGGGCCGAACCGTGCTGGGTCAGGCACAACACGGCTCATGCCTTACCCTGGCACGGGATTTTCCCGTGCCGGGCCGGGCCGGCCCTGCCCGGTTGACACCTCTAAATTGTACTAGTAGTAATCGTGATCAAGCATATTTAATTTTGAAATTCTTATGAGATCCAATGTATTAGTGATGGTTTAAACGCTTCTAAATGAGATATTGCTAGTTTTGTTTTAAATAATGCAAGTTTACCATCTCACTAATTATGGTGAGATATTATGACTATGTTTTGTTTGAACAAATTCGTTCAACTGTTTGTTGTTCTCCTTCTGTGCAAGTTGAGGTTGGGTAGGGCATCATTCCATTATGCTCAAAGTATTTCTTGGACTACCTCAAAAGATAATTTGAAATATTGTTACATTTTAGCATTTTAATATTATAACTATGTATGTGTTAGCAAAAACTTCAAAATTCTATTAAATTACATCAAATTCAATCAAAAGTTATTTTAATAAATAATTTTGTTTTAACAAATTATTCGATGTTGTCATATATTTTTTATTTTTTTATTATTTTTCTGAATTGTATTTTGATATAGTTAAAGGAATGTATGTGTTTATAAAAAAAGTGCTCTTATTTTATTTATATGTTTGTAATGATATTTATGTTTTTTCATCTGTATGGTATGATAACTATGACATGATGGTAGTTAATTCTTAAACCATTAGTCACTAATAATCATTGCAAGCTGTCATTGGTTGCCACTTTCATCATGGATCTCATTCCAAATGATGATGATTCTTTCTAGAAGATACATCAATAAGTGAATAATTCTTTGTATTATATATTTTTCTAAAAAATAATGTGATTTGAATAAATTCTTAAATAGTTTTTATGATTTTCTTATCTGAGTTTCAATCTTATGTCTAAATTTAGCTTAATTAGTTTTTTATATTGCTTGATTTTGATATAGATTAACGTAAGCATGTGGGAGATGTCTTTGTTGATATATATTTTTGGGAGAATTATATTTTGGTGCACTCATTAAAATATATTTAAAAAAAAGAGGACCCAAATTCTTTTAATATTTCAAAAAAAAAAAAAAAGGACCCAAATTCTTAATAAATTAAAATTAAGTGCACTCAAATACATTATTCTTAAAGTAACCTTCAATGATATTGTTACTTGTCTCGCTTCTCTCCTTTTTCTCGCTCTCATCCTCACCCTTGCCCTTGACCCTCTTTCCTCGCCTCTATCCCCTCTCTCATTGCACTTGCCCCTCTTCCCTGCTCCACGTAAAGCTCGATGGAGCTTCTTGGAGGTTTTGCTGGAGTTCTAGTAAGCTCCATGATGTAACTTGTAGAGCTACGTCATGTTTCGTCAAGCTCCATAATCAAGCTTGCTGGAGCTCCAGCAAGGACTTCCAGGATGCTCCATATATCGAGCTTTCTGTGGAGCAGGGGCTAGGACGAGGGAGAGGGGCGGGGACGAGGGCGAAGGGTTAGAGCGAGGGGCAAGGGCGAGGATGAGGGAGAGGCAAGTGAGAATGTTAGTGGAGGGTAGTTTAGGATTAATATATTTGAGTGCACTAAATTTTAATTTGTTAAGAGTTTGGTGCTTTTTTTTTTTGAAATACTAAAGATGAGTTTCTTTTTTTAAATATTTTTGATAAGTGCACTAAAACAAAATTTGCCCTATTTTTTTCATAGAATTAGGCCAATTCTAGTTGGATAAAATTAACTTGATGTACGAAATTATTTTGTTTTATATAATACATTCAAAATCAAAAAAATTCTTAAATTAAATATGTTTGGACGAGAATAATATTATGATAATTGATTACCTCGAAAATATTTGTGCTACTTGTGTGTGTTTGAGGTCAAGCCTTGATTTGATTATAATTACTTTCATCCAAGGGTGATAAGTCTCGGATTTGAGTCTTATCAGATATGGTCTCTCTAAATTCTAAAAATTATATTGTTTAGATATTGACTTTTTCTAGGCTTGGCCGAGCAACATTTTTCTTTTTATATGGTTTGGTCTAGAGGTGTCAACTGGGCCGGGCCGGCCAGGCCCGGCACGAGGCACGACACAGTTCGGCCGTGCCCGGTTAAAAACCGTGCCGTGCAAAGCCGGCCCTTGCTGTGCCGTGCCTGGCCTGGCATTGCACGCCGCCATGGGTTCTTCTCGTGCCGGTTTCACGCGGGCACGCGAGGGCGTGACTCGTCCCCTCTCGAAAAAAAGACCGCGGGTCGGGTCTGATTGGATCCCGACCCGGCACGGCTCGGCCTGCCGTGCCTACGGGCCGTGCCGTGCCCAGATGGTTTTAAACCGTGCCCGGCCCGGCACGGTGGCACGGTTGTGCCCTAAAAAAACGGGCCGGGCCGTGCTGGGCCGGCCCGTTTGACACCTCTAGTTTGGTCAAGTACGATTTGCCCCACACCATTGAATAAGGATGTCACCTAACCTTCTTACCAAGTAGCTTCTAATTAACTGGCCGAGTATTCCTGGCCTAGTATGATTTTTTCATCACCTCGTTGCAACATCAAGCCAGGTTACTAGTTGCTTTGTTGGGTCACAAGCCTAGCTTGAATTGCTACCTCCCTTCATGAACAAAACAAAAGAGATGTAGAGGAGATTAAGAAAGAATACACAACTCTTTCATTCATATTCTTAATGATATTGATATAATATTAAGATACGTAAATATATAATGTTCATTATTTTTGTTTTATAATTTTAATAAATATACAAATATATACATACATACATACATATATAAATATATATATATATATAATACACGTATAATCCAATCAATTTTAATCGACTTAGAATTAGACATGTGGATGGGGGATTTTACACATATTTACCATATTGATTAATGAGAAATTCTTTCTCTTGTGGCTCGACTGGCCACAATGAGGTTGTTATTTTTTATTGTTGCATCTTAAATTTGGATTGTATATTAGTTGGATATGAGGTTTATATTTTTTCATTATGATCTTGATGAGTGTTTGCTTATGAGCAACAATCAGGTTTTACTATTCTTGGGAGCACAAGTATAGTGTATATTTACCATGACAATCAAATAGTTAATTGTTAGTTGAAGTGGATGAGTCATTTTTTTGATTAGTTTTGCTTTGCAACTTAGAGGTAGAACTGTCAAATGGGCTGGGCCGGCCTGGCACGGGCAGGACACGCTACAGTGTCGTGCCCCGGCTTGTGGTGCTGTGCCGGCACGTGGGCATAGCCAGCATGATCACGCACTGAACGTGTTCAATACGAGCCATGCCCGATAAGCGAGGCTCGCCGAGCCCCAAAAAAGCGAAGACGCGCGGCGTCGAAATCTTAATTTTTTAAAAAAATTAAGATTTTTCTGACCCGAACCAGACTGAACCTGGTGATTTTTGGGCCACGGGTCCGTGCCGTGCCTGGCCTGATACTGTAGCCCAGTTGGGCAGCCTAAAACTGGGCTGGGCCTACCCATTTGACACCTCTATTTAAAGGTCAATGATTATTTACCATTACGATCAAATAGTTACTATTATATGAGCAGGTGAAACATATTGAGATTTATTGTTACTTTTTATGAAAAAAATCTAAGATGATCCAATAGTTACTATTTACGTGCTTGATTTTAAAGTAGATGTGTCAATCGGGCCGGCCCGGCACGAGGCACAGCACGGGAAAATCCCGTGTCCGGGCGCGTGTCGAGCCCGGGTTAGGCACAAGCCGTGCCGTGCTTGACCCGGCATGGTTCGGCCCGTGGCACGGGTTCGTCCCGTGTTGGGTGTCCCTTGAGCTCGACCCCGCGATCGCCCCTCCCGCAAAAAAGACCGCGGGTCGGGTCTGATTGGACCCGACCGCAGTCCCACGAGGCCCAAACCATACGGCCAGGCCAGTGGCGGGCCCATCTTTTTTAAACCGGGCACGAAGGCACGCTCGTGCTCAAAAAAATGGGCCCGCTCGGCCCAGCCCGACCTATTTGACACCTCTATTTTAAAGTTCAAAGAAAAACATTTTTATTTTTTGACATTTATCTCTCTCTCTCTCTCTCGTGTTGTTTCTCTCTCAAGTCTCACCAAAGTCATTGACTCCTTGATGAGTGGTGGATCATGGTTTTAGTGCCTTATTACTCTTTGGGCGGCATATTCATGATGTGCATTAATTTGTGACTTCAGGGATTACAAGACAGCTATAATCCTCCATCATTCTTTGCTGTGTATAACATCGCCACGTCTGAGATTGTTTCATTTTATCAGGTATTTTCATCTTGCTCGTTCTTCTAAAAAGTTGCCACTTTCTATTAAGTCTGCTCGTTATTACTTGGTAGGATTTTGCTGATTGCGTGCATCTCATGTATGAGCAATTCTTGCACCATTTTTGGGTTACGTTACAAAAGTTGTTGTACATGAAATTCATTTCATCTCCCTCATATAACTTTTTTGCTCATGAGAAGCTTTGGTCAAACAAGAAATCTACAAACACATCCCTGGTAAGCTTGCGGACACTTTTTTGCACAAAATTGCTGTGTCCTAAAATCAGCTCAATTGGTCATAAAATCTTTTGTTCAGACCGTGAAGAAAGTGCTGGCTTCGTTGTTGTTCTCGTCTCAGTCACATTGTTCGTCCCCATATTTGGATCCGAATCTTTTTCTATTTGACGAAAAGGTTGGTTCTCTTTTTTGAATTTATGAGGTTGTCATTACCTAGGGTTCATGGTGTAATAAACTAAGGAAAATGAAACATATATATATATATATATATATATATATATAGAGAGAGAGAGAGAGAGAGAGAGAGATGGGTAGAACTAGAAAAATAGACAAATTTTATCCATTATCAAAATACATGCGTATAGAGGTGTCAAACAGGCCGGAACGGGCTGGCCCGACTTGTTTTTTAAGGGCACGATCGTGCTTCCGTGCTGGGCCCGGCACGGTTTAAAAAAACTGAGCCCGGCACGGCCCGCAGGCACGTCGGGCCCTGCCGTGCCTGGCCCGCTTGGGCTTGCATGTCCGTACGGGTTAGGATTCGAGGGGACCGCGGGTCGGGTCGAATCAGACCCGACCAGCGGCCTTTTTTGCTGGAGGGGGCATCGTTGGGTCGGGCTCACGGGACAAACTCGTGCCGGTGTGCCGTGCCGGGCCGGCCCGGCCAGGTTGACACCTCTACATGCGTATCATTAATATTTTGCATAAGTAATTTTTTATTGTCCTCCATTAATCATGTAACAAAACACAGTCGATAGGTCTCCCACAACTTGGTTTAATTGGCATGAGTGTGTTCTAGGATATTAGGTTTTCAAAAGGTCTTAAGTCTGACTCACACCTTTAGACTAGAGAGATTTCTTTTGCTTGACTATACTTGGAGCCAAAATTGGGGGAGATTTTTGTTTCTCTGGAATTAGTGAAGGTGCATAAAGAGTTGATTGTGCCTATCAAATATATCTCTTGGCTTATATATGAGCCTCGGGGCTTCGCGGTCATAGCATGTAAGACCCCATTGCCAATCCCATAATAAGTGATGTTGCAAATATAGTAAAATACTAAGAAAGCATATTTGACATCTTTCTTGATCTAACTCATATTTTCAAGAATAAAGCATGTATTGTTGTTTATTGATCAGATTATCATGTAGTTGGTAACTATTATAACTGGCTCATATATTAATTTTTTTTTATTCTCCTCAATTTTTATTTATCAAGCTTAGGGTAGATGCATACGACACACCCCTACACTAGTCTTTCTTCTCAGTAGTGATCACGACCAAACATGTTTAAATTTGGAATTCTTATGAGGCCCAGTGCATAATTGATGGTTTAAATGTATCTAAGATTGACTCATATATTATCATCTAGGATCTTAGAAGATAATTGTAAAAAAAAAAATTGTAATCCAAAGAATAGGCATCGCAACATGTTGATGTCGCCACTTGATTTTTATGCATTGTGACTATATCAACATTCAACTTAACATGTGGAAGTCATCACATATCTAGTGAATTTTGAACTTGAGATTTATTATCATTGAAAAAATATATTTAATTATGCTAAAATAAGAATCCTAAAGTCTAAATAAGAGTAGAGGTATCAAATGGCCCAAGTTGTACCAATAAGGCTTTTTTTATGTGACCAAGTTGGGACATCATGCTGTTTCGACAAAGCATTAGATTTCAAATACTCAGCCTGGCATGGCTCATTTGCCTTGTAGATGGGTACTTTTGTGTCGAGTCGTGTTAAATATGAGCAACCTAAAAGCTTAGTTAATTATTTTATTTATTAGAAATATTTTATATATATATATATCAAAATACTATAATTTAAAAATATAATTTATTGTAAATTTAAATGAATCAAAATCATATTAATAATTAAAAATATATAATTTATATTCGGTTCAACTCAAAAATTAAAATATTATATGAAAAAGAAATACAATTCAAATATGAATATATATTACATAACATAAGATAAACCAAAAATAAATAAGATATGAATTGCCAGACACCAACACATGAATCATCAATCTGCATCAGTAGTATGATAGTATAGTTGTAGATTAACATTGTTATATATAATTCTTAAGGTAGTGTTAGTGGTAGACTCAATAATTTTTATGTTACATGAGTCTTTATTCGTCAGTAACACTTTTATTTTATCCTAAATTATAAGTGTCAAATGGGTTGGGCGACTAAGGCCTAGCCCGAAGCTTGGCATGGTTTAGTCGTGTTTGCCCCAACATGCACTCTACTGTGTTGTGCCCAAGCCCGTGTCGGGCGGACCCTTGGCATGAATCATGCTTTGCCGAGCCAAGGATTTTTGGCTCGCATGTCGTGCCAGACACTAAGGACGTTGCACCTAGTGATGCCCGGAGGATGATGGTGCGCTGCCAAAATTAGAGGTGTTAAATGGGACGTGCCGAGCCGGCCCGGCCCATTTTTAGCTGGCCTGGCCGTGCTTTTGTGCTGGGCCTGGCACAGTTCTAAGGATGTCAGTCTTGCACAAGTCCGCGGCATGAATTCGTCGGGTTTGGCCTAGTTGGGCCAAACCTCTAATATAAAACAAATTAGGGGTTCGGCTGTGCGCCGTCACGCTAAATCCCTAATTTAAAAAAAAATAGGATTTCGGTACCCCTGTAACCCTAATTTTTAAAAAATCATTTTCGGTACAGTATCGTGTTAACAGGCTACGGTACCGTGCCGGGACAGGCACGACATGAGGCCCGGTTGGCCTCGGCACAAGAAATTTCTGTGTCGGGCCGGCCCCGCCAAGGCTAAATCATCCCGTTCCTCGTGCCAGACTGGGCTGGCCCAGCCCGGTTGACACCTCTAGCCAAAATCCTAATTTTTATAAAAAAGACTTGACTCGACCCGAACCACTTTGACCGACCTGGGCCACGACCCGTGTAGGGCTTGCCCTTCAAAAAATTATGTCGTGCCTGGCACGGCATGCCAGCCCGGCCCGTTTCACACTTCTATCCTAAATGTCTAACTTTGATTCTTCTTAATCTATAAAACATACAAGTATTCTATGATATTTGATTGCTGTTTGAATCTTGATTTTTTATTTAATATAATAATGAGTGTTACATAATAAGCAGATTCTAATACTATGCTAGATATCAGAGGGAATGATAGATTATGTATCATTTTAGATAGCACGATACAAATGAATTCGTATAATTTTTACAAACTTAGAATATTCCAATTCTTATTATTATCATTAAATATAATAAAATAATACTTAATGTTGTATTATATAAATATGTTAATTTTATTATAAATAAAATTGGTTGGTTTGGTTGCTTGGTTCATGCCAGTGGATATATATATTATTATATTTTTTTACTATTTTGATATTAATATTAGGGTCCATATAGATAGCCAAGCAATACATAGTTGAAAAGGAGGACTAATATTTTAAATATTTGGTTTTTAATCGTAATAATAATGTCATTAAATACAGAATATTCTCTATACTTATTAAGTATATTATTAGTGTTGCTTGTGTGCCTAGGTGTAATATAAGTGGTATGAGTCTACACAAATGAATATATATGTATCATATAATAAAAAATTATTAAATTTTTTATAAAATAAAATTTTATATCACAATCTAATTTATGAATATTACTCAACTATATTTTTATAAATTTGTAAATTAGTAATTATTTATTTAATTTATTATTTTTTTGTCATTTTTACTAGTAGACCTAAGAAAGATAAGATGGCTAGAAATAGGTCTATATAATATTAATTATCTTATGATCCTCTAAAAATATAATGGAAAGATTAATACTCATAATTAATTTGGCAACACATTTTCTCTAAATGTAATTATTTTATAAATAAAATGGGTCAATAAATATAGACTTGAGATAACTTTAAAGGTTCCACTACTTAGTTAAGTTTCTCTTGGATCTAATATATCATATTTTTTAGTGTATTGATCGGCATGTCTCATAAGATAGCTATTGTTACTTATATTGTTATATGTAAATATATATTTTTAACATATATATTATGTTAATTTTTCTTTGATATTCTTATAATTTTTATTTTTTATTATATTAAAATAAGTCAATCCTGTTGAAATAGGTTTTTTAAGTAAATGAGTAGAGGTTATTGGAAATAACCTAATTTTGGCCATGAATCTTATGAGAATCTGCTTATTAGAAATATAATTAAAATTTTATTTTAATTATATTTCTAATTTTTTATAAATTAATAATTTTAATTTTCTAAAAAAATTTACTTTTAATTTGTAACACAGATGACAAAACACAATATCACAACTTATAAATTAATAAATAAAAAATAAATATGTATTATAGCCGTATATTTATTTTAAGAAATAATCTACAATTGTAGGTCATATTTTTTTTTATAAATTATCAAGTCTACAACTACATCCAAGAACAGGCAATAAAATAGAGAACACGCTACGCAGCTGACAATAGACGACACAAAAGATGAGAGGACTAAGGAGAAAAAATGAAATTAATGAAAATGAGAATATTTTAATTCTATATTTATTTAATTTTTTTATATTAAAATAATATATTTTCTATTTTTTTTTTCATTTTTTTAAAATATAAATGTGCAGAAATCTGGCACTCTCATCGTAGCTGTTGAATTAGAGGTGTCAACCGGCCCGGCCCGGCCCGGCACGGGAATTCCCATGCCCGGGCTCATGTCGTGCCGTGCCGTACCGAGGCCAACCGGGCATCGTGCCATGCCTGGCCTGGCACGATACCGTGGCCCGTTGGTATAGTATCATTCTGAAATCAATTTTTTTTTTAAATTAGGGTTACGGGGGGCGCCAGAACCCTAATTTTTTTTAAAATTATGGTTTCGGGCTTGCCGAACCCTAATTTTTTTTTAATTTAGGGTTCGGCCCGACCGAGCCGAACCCGATGGATCGTGCCGCGGGCCCATGCCGGGCTAGGCATGGCACTGTAACTGTGCCTGGCCCGGCACGAAAGCACGGTTGGGCCTGAAAAAAATGGGTTGGGCCGGCACATCCCGTTTGACACCTCTATGTTGAATGAAATCCAACTTCTATAAATAAAATTTATTATTTTATTATATTTTTTTTCATGATGCATCGAATGCGACATGCTTAGCCTGTCGCTTTTCATGCCAATTGTCCAGGCACATGGGTAATGTCTGTCTCGGCATGAGGCATGGCTTGCTTCGGAGCAGCATGGCATGACCCCAGTCCAGCCACAGTTCTTGACTTTGCTGTGATTGGTCAGGCATGGCTATTTTGGGCCTCCCGGCCCACTTGACATCTTTAAATAAGAGTAATTATTAAAAATAATTAATTGGAAATAATGAATCTAATATACAAATACCATGATAATAAGAAATAAATGTTCAAATGATTTATATATTTTAGAAATTTATCATGTCTTGTTATGTTTTCAAAATATATAAAATATATTTTTTTAATCTGTTTTTTAATTATGTTATATATAATTTCATATGTATAACTTTTTTTTAATATTCATTTTAAAGTACCTATTTTTATAATAATTTTTTACTGAATATCATGTGTTATATATTAAAGTTGTATGTGAAATACTAATTAGATTATGTATTTTTCGTAATTTTGGATAAAAAAAAATTATTATGTTTCTGATTTAAAAAATCTCTCACGGTTACAATAATTTAACTGTGGTACTGGATTAGCTGGTTTCCTCAGGTCAGCTTATTAAGCCAGCAGTGGATATTCCCTTCAAGTTCTTTTCGAGAAGGAAACCCAGCACTTTGAGATTTAAAATTAAATCAGGTATGCTTGCTAGAATCCCACACCCTGTGTAACTATTGCTTGTTTCTGTAATTGTGTCAGCTGTGTGCGCGCGTGCGTGCGCGCGTGCGTGCGAGAGAGAGAGTTTGGCAAGCATTTATGAAAGTAAATTCTCATTAAATTGAGGGCATATTTGAGATTTTATTGTGAATTAGCATTTATTTTTCTTGTCTACTGTGCATATTCTCGAGTTGTACGGATCTGTTTCTATATTATATATATATATGTATATCTATACACACACACACACACACACTATATATATATATACATACAAACACACACACACACACACACTATATATATACATACAAACACACACACACACACTATATATATACATACAAACACACACACAAACACACACACACACTATATATATACATACAAACACAAACACACACACACACACACACTATATATATACATACAAACACAAACACACACACTATATATATATATACACCTCAAACAAACACACTATGTGTGTGTGTGTGTGTGGATTTGTAAATCTTTAGTTGCTGCATAATCTACTGTTTGTTTTGGTCAGGTCCTAAAGTTGGAAACCCAGATGGTGGGTTATCAAAGATTTCTTCACACTTGTTCCATCCATTTCTACCGTTGATTCTTTCAATTCAGCAACAGAAACTCTTTGGAGAGCAATCTGTGAATATTCACTTCAGGCAATGAGGCTGGCAGGTATGTTCTTTTATTATTCACCCACCACCCCATCTCAACAGGATGAATAGTGATTGACAAAAATACCCTTTGGTGCATGTCCTTGCCCCTTGGGTTCAGCACGTGTCCCCAGTACCAGCCGGCTTGTTGAGTTGTCAGTCGAATTACCATAGGATTGATTAACAGAATGCTTGCTTTTGTTTTTTTCAGTCTGGAAATTGGAATAAAGTTGCAGCTCCGCTTCTGTATTCCTTTTTTAATATGGGTTTGTATTTTGTAGGCCTCTGAATTTAGTTTAAGTGGGAGGCTGAATTTAGAAAAATAAATAATAAATAAATTAATCAATAAAAAAAATAAATTTTCAATTTTTTTCCTCTTGAAAATTTAAATTTCATAATTATCTAGATCAGAATAATTTTTAAAATAATTTTCAACGTCGACGAATTTTAAAAAAATAAATAATTTTAAAATAATTCTCTAGATCAGAATAAAGTTTAATTTATAGAGAAATAAATAAAGTAATCAATAAAAAAATAATAAATAATAAATCAATGTATATCAATTTTGCTTTGAATTTTTAATTTACAAAAAAAAAAGTTACTGGTAATGTAATTGTAAATTAAATAATAAGCTAGTTTTTTTGTTACGCACCATAATTTTATATTGCACTTAATTTTAATTTATTTTCATACAGTGCGTATGCAATGATCAAAAAAAAGTTTAAAAAAAATTATCCATAAATAAATTTACTCAGATGAAAATAGAATAAAAAAACAGCAAGACAATTTATGCAGTGTTGTGCACAAACATGTCATTTACAGTTTATTAAAAAAAGTGAGCCACGCAAAGTGAAACAACTAAAATCCAAACCAGTTGGGCCTTTCAGAGCAGACATGGTCGGATAACATGAGAGAGAAACTTTGGTCTTAGTTTAGTAGAAAGGCCAGCCAGAGTAGCCCATCTGATGGCTGTCTTCGTGAACTGGTGAGGATGAGCTGCTGCCTCTGGCTTGGCTGGCGGTGCTGCGGGCGGTGCTGCTAGAGCCGCCACGGTTAGGGCCAGAATTGGAGCGAAAGGGCCACAAATAAGAAAGCGGGTTTCTTCTTCCACTGTTGCTGCTGCCACTGTGACTCCCATTGATGCTGCTGTCATTTTGAGAGCTTGCACTGTGGCAGGCATCACTGCTTCGAGATCCATGAAGAGGAAGCTCTTGACGACAAACCGGGCACGAGTTGTGCTGGGCGAGCCATGGGGTGATGCAGTCGGAATGGTAGATGTGCTGACATGGCATCTGGCGAGCTTCGGACCCAAGCTCGAACCTGTCCTTGCAGACCGGGCAGTGGGAATCAGATCGGAGATGCCTGCTGGTGATCTTGATGGTGGGCATGGCACTGATCGATGAGCCAGAAGCAGGTGGAGGCCCGTGCCGGTTACCAGCCAGGAGCTGCTCGAAAACTTCGGCTAGCCCAGGCCCGACGAAGTAGTCCTCGACGTGGCCGTGCGTGGTGCCACCTCTGGGTGCTGCGGGAAAAAGATTGCCGAGGCCACCATTCCCCGAGAACCGAAACGGAATTTGGCTGCCGAAAACAAACAAGGGACTGTGGCCCGGTCCGTATTCGTTGTGCGGGTTCGAGGACATGGCTCGGATGCTGCCTTGGTTCTGGTCCGTCAGGTGGTGTCTCATGAAGTTGGACAAGCTCTCCGCCAACCCAAACCGGTGGTCCTGATTGTAACCGAAGTCCGGACCGAACACGTTCGGCATGCTGCTGTGAACCAGATCAGTAAGGTCTTCGATAAATCCTCCATTGCAGCATGGACATGTGGCATCCCTTCCTCGGACTCGGACTGGCTGCTGACACATGTAACACCAGTGGGTGTATCGGCCACTCGGCATGCTTCACTCTTAAAACCAGTTTCCAATTAGCGAGGGAAACAAAACCTAGCCCGGGTCATGAAAACCCTGCACTTCAAAGCACTTTCTATAGCATACCACCACAGATAATAACTATGTAGAGCAATTTTAAGAATCATCATGACATCATTATTATTTTAATTATCAAACATATT
Source organism: Sapria himalayana (assembly GCA_029783825.1). Taxonomy (NCBI): domain Eukaryota; kingdom Viridiplantae; phylum Streptophyta; class Magnoliopsida; order Malpighiales; family Rafflesiaceae; genus Sapria; species Sapria himalayana. Next base: position 28,270 of record JAREIK010016312.1, on the reverse strand, counting down.
CCCAGTATTACTTACATTTTAGTATTATAAGTAATATAATCATTAAATAAATTCCCATACAAAAATTCAAATCAAACTTACATTATTTGACTGACAAAAGAAATAAAAATTTATCCTTTGTGTAGTAATGAACTTGAAGAAAATTATACATTGGATGATAATTTGGAGAATCAGATCGTACCTAGTACACAAGACTACATCTGATTAGTCTGTGAGAGGTAAATATATTAAGAGTTTTATCCCTGAAAGTCAGAGAGTCTTAGGGGTTGTTTGATAACGCAATTTAAATCTTAAAACTATTGAAAATTAAAATTTTTAATAGTTTAAAATTATTAATACGTTTGATAAAAAAATATTAAAAACTAAAAATTTAAAATAAAAATTCATTGTAAATTTTTAGAAGGAAGCGACCTACTTAAAATTGAAAACTAAAAATTTTCAATAATTTTTTTTACTTATCATTTTGTCCTTTTTTTTCATTTTTTTTTTCATTTTTTCATTTACGCTACAGTTTAATTTGTGAATCAATCATCTCCTTCTCCTTTCTTTGCCACCACAAACCCTAATCATAATCCTCTTTCATGATTAATTTAAGAGAGAAAATAATAAATTAACTAATTATTCATTAATTTTTATTTTTATATTAACATTTTTAATAGTTTTAAAGAGTTAATATTTTATTAGTTATTTTTTAAATATTCATATTTTTTTTTTGGATTTATGATTTATTTATGAATATGTTTTTATGAATTTTATTTTTTTAATAATTAAAATAATAATAATAATAAATTCATTAGAATTTCTACTTATGTTGGATAATATGTAATGTAATGATAATAATGATAGATATATAAAATATATTATTTTTAGCATTCAAGATTTATAGTTATCAAATAATATATTTATATTCAGCATTCAATTAATAGTAATTTATCAAACATTTTTTCAATACAGATTCAACACTTATAAAATTCAGCCTTAATTTTTCAGTACTTAATTATTTTAGTTTTATCAAATGGGCCTTAAGTATGATAAATCTCAATCCTCAATCATGTATAAGTAACACAGAGCCTTTCCAAGTGATTAATCATCCTAGTATTATTCTCCCTCAAACACATTTAATTTTAAAATTTTAATTAGATTTGGTATGTTGATATTTATATTATCACACACATTTAATTGGATGGCAATTTGAATTTTGATAAATTCTCTATGAATTTCTCTTGAATAATAAATATCAACTAAATAAATATAATCCATAAAAAATGAGCAAAAATAATAAATTATTTTTAAATTTCAAAAATAATATTTAAAATCAAGAGATGAAAGGATAATATTATAAACATGACAAGTGGAAGCAATTGCTTGAGATGGTCAACATTTCTTTAATCATAAAAAACATCAATTTCAAAAATAAGGACAACCAGCATGATCTAGCCTGGATATATCAAACGAGACATGGTGATGGCACCTACAATTCAAGCCTTGTTGGTTTCCAGATCCATTAAAAAAATACCATTGAACAATATTTCTTTTTGGAAAACCCAAGGGTAAAGTGGTAAAATCATTAGAAATATAAATTATTTATGAAATAAAAACATAATAATATATCATAACATGAATAATAGCAAGCATATATAAACACAAAATTATATAACATATTAATGTGTGAGAGAGAGAGAGAAAGAGAGAGAGAGAGAGAGAGTGTGTGTGTGTGTGTGTGTGTGTGTGAGTGTGACATATATTGCATGAGAAGAACAAAAAAAAAGCATCTATTATTATCATTATCATTCATATTCTATTTTGGTTGTCAATTATAATGCACTATAAATAAAAAAACTTGAAAATTTTAACAATAACATATTTTTAATTATATTAAATACATCATATGTCATAACATTCCCCCCTTCATAGTATACATGATTGCATGAATGTGGTGGGGCCAAACATGTGGTGGGGCCCATCATAACATTCCCCTCATGTAATAAGATAAAAGAAAATCAAAAATAAAAATTGAGACAGATATACATCATAATTTTTAGATAATGAAATAATATTATACTCCATGGTTACTATTTTTTTTCATTTTGATTGGCCAAGATGTGATGGGGGTACTAAATGGCCATATATATCATGATCATTGTAATTTCATTTTTTTTTTTAGATTTTCATAATAAAAATTTGATTTTAATTTCTCTCTTTCTTTCTCTCCTTTCCTTGAAACAACCTAGAGAAGAACCCTAGAATCATCCCAAACATGTTATCAAGGGATGATGATTCAAGGTAAATCAAGGGTGGCATGCAACTAGTGGTGGGTAGCGCACCTTTTGCCAGTGCCAGCGACAGAAGACCTCGACGATTGGCACCAACAAAAGTTGTGGCACTCAGACATGCGATGACAAGATTTTGGTAGCGCGGACACTAGCAGCAATCCGTGTGGTAGTTTCCAAGAAGTTCAATACATCCCCATCAGTGCAGTTCTGATACTAGGAGTTCTACATGATTAAAATTATGAGAGGCTTAAGTAATTTATGGTCACCACACACTCAAAATGAACACACTCAGTACAAAATATTACCGAAAATATTACTCAATTATGATTATTTGTCAAGACTGTGACTCTTATCTTCAAAAGAAAACAAAATCATAACTTTTATATATAAAATAATGTTGAAGCCACTCACAATGTTACAGTTATTTCTCAATGTTACAGTTATTTCTCAATATCATAGTCATGTAATAATTAAGAATGACCAATACCAACACCACGAATTTTTATAATGTTGTGGTCGTCTATGAAGAACAAGAAGATAGACACAAATTTATGACCACTTCCCAATATTACAACTTTATGTTATTGAGATATTAGGCCTAAATTATGATCATTACTCAATGCCACAACATTATATTATAAAAATATTATGATTAATTTTAGAGTCGAGTCATAGCTTTTTATTTAGAGTTTTATAAAATCACCTATATATAAAAATAAAAGAAAGAGAAATTCTAAATATCTCTCAACTTTCTTCTTCTCCATCCATATAACAGAAAAAAAATCATGTTACAGATATCAAATATTATGAGTGAATTTCACACTTCCTGAGAACTCAACAAAAAAGTAATGGATACAATACTAAATGTTAATCACTAGAATTAAAGAGCACGACTCAAAATTCCCATCTCTAGGATATATTCAAAATTTTATCAAAATATCATGTCATCTAAGATTTGAATAATTTATTTACATGATGTAACATTGGGTTTACATTCATGAATATGTTTAATTTATGTCATATAATAAATATTGATAGACGAGTGATTAAATTAAATTTAAATTATTATTTTAATTATTAATAGGTTTGTACGAGATTGTAATGATTGATGATGTCAAATAAAAAAATTAACACTCACTCACACATATAATAGAAAGAAATTGATAACTCTTCCAACTACGATGCATGACATAAACTCATGTGTTAGAACCTAAATTTTAGATTTGTTAATTATTATAAATATAATACTTACTAAAACATGCATTATGTTTCAAACACCGACCTATTATACAATCTTAACAAAATTAGTTCTTGATTAAGATAAATATTATATAAAATATTTCTATGAGAATTTTACCTTTAATATGCGAATCACATCATGTAACCCTCATGGTATACACAAGTTTATTGTGACTCACAAGATAATAACCTTTATGAGTTATTTTTACTCATATAGTTTCCCAAAGAAAACTTGAGAAAATCATAAATTAATTACATAAATATGATATTTATAAAATCAAAAATATAAATACTTATAAAATATATTAATTTTTTCTTTATAACATATGAGACCAAATAATAAGACTTTTCATATAAAACATTCTTCAATGACAATTATGAATAACTCTTGAATAGAAATTACTTATTTTCTTGGTGTAGATATATCATTAGTATAGCTACAAGTAATCCATCATTGAAGTGAGTTCAATAGTAAGAATCATCTTGTATACAATTAGGACAATGAGTCATTACAAAATACTTTAATCTTCATTATGTGTTCAAATATAATATATTTCAAACCAATTTAAATAAACATCACCTAAATTAAAAGAATATGCTCAAAGAACTAAGATTAATCTCACAATTCAAATACTTATATTATTAAGATTAAGTTGTCTCACAATTGATTAACCAGACTGCTAATATAATTCATATCAAATTAATATCTAGATAAAAATCTTTGTATTCAAGATGCATTAATAAATTTTTTGAACATCTCTTAACTATAAAATTAAGCTGCATAACAAAATTATAATATTTAACAGGCTTTGTTATGCACTTCCCACATTAGCCATAGGAAATGCGTGATAAATTACTCTTATTTTTTATATGGTTCAAATAGATAATATATAATATTAATATTATATGTTAGAAATATTTTGATTATAATAAAAAATTAGTTGATTATATGCCAACTGAAATTATTTCCACAAACAGAATTTCAAAAAAAAAAATGAATTGAACCATCTTAGACATTTCCTAGATGTTACAATCAAAAATTAAATATGATATTTCTTTCTCGCGGTCATGTGATCTACATTATAAGAAATTTTGTCTGATTTCAATACGACATGATACATTCAAGTTGACTCATTACTTAATCTAAGTATAAGCTATAAGGATCAATTCCTTATCCAATTCTATCATATATTACCTTTATTAATAGTATAATTAGTCAATTTCAAGATTCTCACAAATAAACTCATATGAATATAATTTTTATGATTCTCAATTATGCAAAGAATGCTCCAAGGCATGAGATTTTGCTCAGAGATCTAAAAGATAATCATGTAGAGACATTCACATTCTGGTTGAGCTCCAATAATTATAAAAATAAATATATCACAAAGAGGTTAATGTTTATTTTTTATCAGAGAAGATCCCAAATTATTCAATAATCAATGCTTACATACCTATCAGTAAATAAAATATAAACATCCACAGAAGGCTCTTTGGGGACCTAAAATTTATTTTCTCTCTTTCGAGTTAAGACATTTATGAAATGTGCAAACGAGCTTAAAATAGATATCAAAATTTAGTTTAGATTTTTTTCAATGCTTGTGAGCATCCAACATTTGAGTTGCATGTCCAAAACCATATACATATAGTAGTGATTATATTGTTATTTGTTAAAGATTTTATAATAAAATTTTATTTTTATTTTCTTCTCCTCGCTACCTAAGACAAAACCCTACAATCATCTCGAACAATTATCAATAAATATAACAAAAAAATAAATAAATAAACAATATGCTAAAATAAATAAGCAATTAGAATAAGATCCAATAATATGACTATAGCTAAATTATTATGTTTTAGATTTGAACTAGTTATAGAAACAATAATTTGCCATTATTTTTCCTCAAGTCAAATTTAAGTATTTTAAAATTACAAAACTGAATAATCAATATCTAATATCAATGAGTAAAAATCAAGGTAAAATCTAAATAATTTATTAATTAAATATGATAATGATTAAAAAAATAAATCATTTTAAATATTGAGGTATGTTAAGAATAACATACCAATAAAACTAACAATGAGAATATAAAAAAATATTTTTCTTAATTTTTTTTTCAAATTAAAATACGTGAATAATAACATATGAATATAATTCACATGAAAACACACACACACACACACACACATAACATAATAGACATGCAAATGCACAAGCATATAGAACATAATACACATGCAAACACGCACGCACACACAACAAGATATACAATATTCTTAAAAATATTATGCCTATATAAAACTATATATAACTATATAGATAGATAACTATAAATTAAATTATATACATATATGAAAATATTTTCAAATACAGACACATGCATATATGTGTATGTATGTGTAAATATATATATATATTTCATATATGCGATACATATGTTCAAACATATGCATATGTATTATATAGTTATATATTATAATTATATATATATATATTACTATATATGAATATTTAATTATAACTATATAAATATATGCATGTATGTGTTTTTTTAAATGTTTTCAAAAATATTTGCATATATTATACATATAGTTATAGTTATATAAATTTATGTATGCATATAGTAATATATAGTTTTATGATATAATATTTACAAAAACAATGTGTAGCACGTGCGTACATGTGTGAACATTTTTTTGTTCGTTAATTATATACACAAATTTATATTTGAAATTTTATTATCTTTTTAGTTTTGTGAGATGAGATATGTTAATATTTATGTAATTACATGTTACTCATACTCTTCCTAGACTTATATAGAAAATTATTACTACTCAGCATTTATTTTTATTATTCAACATTCAATATTATCAAATTTTATCATGTTTTACTTTTGTGTTCACCAAGATATATTAATATTTTTTATAAATTTTATTTAAATTTTAAATAATATTGTAAGAAAGTTAAATATGATTGTGTTATATAAAATTTAAAAAAAAAAACTAAAAGAAATTAAATAAAGTGCATACCTGAGCATGTAAGGCACACCTAAGATCTAGAGGAACCGTTGCACCTTGGTGCTCATGAGCCCTTCCCCTTCACAACTATGGTTGTTCCATACCTCCTACTATCACATTCCTAAAATAATAACACTCACACGTACAAATGTTTTGACTCCCACCTATTTTAAGAGGCTACTCCCACCCAAGAATTTTTTTTTTAAGATTATCTCTTAATTGCCTAATTGACTTCAATATTTTCTGAAATATAAATGAGATTTGAACGGATAGAAAATGCAAGGTCAATTCATTTTCAGCAATAAGCTTGGAAGTGAGAAATTTGCTAATCTAAGAGCAACTCCAATGAGAGTTGCTATAAGAGGTGTCATCTCCATAATCACTAAAATAACACTCAAAGAACAAAAAATCTTACTCAAATAGAGTCGACATCAGATGTGACAAAATGTCATCTAATGTCTTAGGGTGTCATAATTGGCAACCTTGAAGATGGAAAAGAGAGGATGCAAAATAGCAATTATGACTACTCTACATCTCAACGGATCACTCACAAGAGTTGAAAAAATAACTTAAAATAAAAAAATATTTAATTTTTAAATTAACACCTCATTTTGACCCCTACCATTGGAGCAAACATACTGTTTAGGAGTGCAAAAACACTGTTCGAGCTTGCAAAATAATATTTGGCATCCCTTTTTTGGCAACTTCCATTGGAGTTGCTCTAACAAAAGTCTGGGTAAGATAACACAGAATCACATAAACGTGTGGATTCCACTTTCACAGCAATCACCCAGAAGAAATAACATCAAAATAAATGCGGATGGATTACTTTTCAACTCCTAGCATTACTAGATTAGAATATTTTGAAAATAATTAAACGAAATTCCAATATCAGGATAGATACATACGTATTTATACTGACATTGATTACATGTGTTCCAGCCAAGATCATGAAACAGAGAGATATGTTTAAAAACAGCCAAGATCATAAGAGAGAAGATCACGAAGTAAGAACACTACATTCTAAAAAGAAAAATGATATGGGATTCATCATAACAGCTGCAGATTACTTCATGACAACAGACCATCAATCACATCTCATCATCAAAAATATATGCTAGAATTAAAAACCACAATCTCGATTCTGCTGAGAAACTGCAGATTAGACAATTACGATTCAGAAATCAGCTAACCTAGGACCGTTTGCAAGCCGGCCGTGTGACAGAGCAAACAATAACCTTAACCTAAAACTGTGGGCAATGCGATTCCAAATTAGAAGAAAAATAAGAATCATGCCTCCGAATAATCAGATTTTCAGATTTTCTGTGAGGATAGACAAGTTTCGGCTTACCTTTTCCGCGAAATAAGCAAAGTACTTCTTCTTCTCCAACACAACAGCTCTTATCGATTTACGTCGGCACCGAGCTTGGTCGACGAAATTAGAATTTGAGAGAAACAGTGATCAACAAATAAAACGTCTCAGAGAGCTGGAGCAGAAATCCAACTGAAATGAATGCAGAGCAAGTCCAGGCAACCATGCCGATGAGACCCGCAGTCTCACCAGAGCAGCGTCGCCGTGTCCGTACATAATAATTATCTTAAAATATATTTATTAATTGGATAATATTGGAAATTATGTAGCCCAGCCCAAGCCCTCGAATCCATTTAATAGTTTTATTAAAAATGATTGCCAAACAATAATATATGTATATCTTGGCCCCATTTTATCTTAAAATCCAAAAATACTTCTATTTTTAAAAAATAAAAATAAAATTCTAAAAAAATTTAATAAATTTTAAAAAAATTAACATCAATATTATTTTTGAAAACATTATTCACATTTTACATATATATGTATATGTTATATATTAAATATAAATAACAATATAACAAATAATGATATGTATATATGTGTATGTGTGTGTGTGACATATAAAAAATATGCTATTAATATTATTTTAATCATTATTTTGAATTAGATAAGTTGGTTAAATATAAAAATATAGTTGTTAAAAATTATTTTTATTTTCAAACATAATTTATAAATGAAAAATAGTGCATATAATAATACATTTGTTGGTTTTAGAGTTTTTGAGGACATGTTGTGCATTTTGAATCAATGTGAGCAATTTGATTATTTTATCAGCTAAATAAAAGGTAAAATGTATATTTCATTTATTTCTATTTCTATTTCATGACTTCTCTTATATTTTTTATTTTTATTTCTCGATTCTCTTTTATCATATCTTTTTTTTTTTCCAATTTTATTGAAAAAAAATAAATACATTTATATTTTTTGGTGAAATTTCATCATACGAGTGATTGCGCTCTGGAACTCATTTTCTTTAAACCAAAACAAAAATGGAAAGATTATAATCTTGACGAGAAAGGTTAAAATCGAATTAAGTTAATATATTTTTATTTTCTTGCTATATTTATTATTTTAGGATCTAAAGTACAAAGATTAGCGATCCTTTTTTTTTTTTCTTTTTTCTATTTTAGATTGAGTTTAAATTGCGATTATGGAGCTTTAATTGAAACATTAGAGCAAGTATTTGAGGTTCAAGGCTTGGAAAACCTTGTTTATAAACTTAAGTAAAAATTTAACATTTTGTATTGTTCATTACATATATATGTTTTTATTGAAGCGTTGACGTGTGTGCTTACAAACCATTTTTGTTGGTTTATTTGAAATGGGTCTCTGTAAAATTTATATAATTTAAATGAGATATTTGATTTAGTGATAGAAATTAATGAATCTGATACCATGAAATAATTTTTAAAAAAAATTCAAAAACTCATTTACCCGTGCATTTTTATTTTCTTAAAATAGAAAAAATGTACAAACAAATAATGGTTGATGGATTGTATATATATTTTTGAAATGAGACTATTATGAAATATATGTTTAATACTCAATGATAAATAATTTGAAGATATATATGATATTTTGAATTAAATTTAAATAATTTTGAAAAAATAAATATTTTTCATTTGAAATTATGAGATGACTATTTGAAATAATATTGATTGTCAACCCTGATTATTAGGTTTTCAGAGCTGTGTGAGGGTATGTATGTGACTTATAAAAAATTAGAAGGAAAGAAGTGACTGTCGATTTATCTGTAACTTTCTGCAGACACACGATCAACCATTAGTAGTATTATTCACAGTATGAGTTTTCCTTAATTTTTTAATATGGATTCATTTATTTTAGATCCATATTTTTTATAAATATCATTTCCGTTATTTTTACATATACTTTATATATAATTTAATGAATTTATAAAAGCCCATCATCGCACAAAAAAACTCCATTATATTGGGTTTTAAAGTATTTTAAATTTTATCAAATTTAACTAATCAAATATAATCCATCGTAGCTCTCGAGTGTAAGAGTCTAAGTGTCATGGAATATAACGTGTATATATATATATATATATATATATTATTTGTAATAGATATTGTTACTTGTATATACATAGTTTTTAATATATATGTTATATATATTAACATGTGTGTGTGTGTGTGTGTGTATTTATTTATTTATTTATTTATATTTATAACATAATAATAATAATATCTATATATTTTCATATATAGAATTGATATTGATACTTATTAAGATATATTTTTTAATATACATACATTCACACACACACACACACACACACACATATATATGTATGTATGTTTGTATATGTGTGTGTGTGTGTGTATTATATGCAATACAAAAAAATTTTAAAAATACCTCTAGCTTTTCATATTTAAAAAATTGTGCCTATATAATTAATATTTATGGTATATGCTAAAAACAAAAACCCAAAATACCCTTATATATTAAATACTAAAAACAAATACTACAAAAAAGGCAAATTTATGGTTTACACATTCCATGAATTAATATTTATAGAATGCCTTTCCATTTCTACTTTTTGTAAATAATATTAATTTCGTTGCTAGATTAGAAACGGCATGCATATCAGTTGCCATGTCATTTAAAATGATTATGGGATGAAAAGTTGCGACGAAAATTAAAATACGATAATTAATTTTCAAATAATATTTTGAAACATCGAACATTCTTAAGGGTTTTTATGATTTTTGGTTTTGATTATACTCTATATCATTTATGGATTGACTATCCTCCATATTTTGATCGACACACATTTAATCCATAATTGAGGTATAAAATTATAATTTTCATTTTATCCGGTATACATTATATTCGAAATTATCTATATTTGTTCATTTTTAATGTTACACATAATTTATTTCCATTTTTAATATTGATATTAGTTTATATCTTATTGTTTTGTTGAAAAATTATATGTATATTTGATAAATTATATATTTTTATATTTTTTATATTTTTTTACATATTTTCATTATACTTTGATTTGTAAATTTATTTTTTGTAACCTTATTGAGTTTTAATTTTTTTGTATATTTTGTTACTGACCTATAGTTCGAATCACCACAATTATTTTGAATTTTGTTTAATTACTAGAATTAAATGAAATTTAATAAATTTTAAAAGAACAACTCATATTATTGACCTATAGTTCGACGTAATTTTTCGGTGAACTAAATTGATATTAATGATGTTTAATTTTGGGATTTCTTCTGTGTTTGGGGTATTTGATGTTAATATTGTGAATCAGTATGTTTTTGTTTTGTTCTTTGAATGAAATCCAATTTCTGAAATCGATATTATTTGAGAAAACCCTTCTTATAATGATTTAATTATAAAAAACAAAACCAAAATCTTGTTTATCAAAATACTTCGATTTCTAGATTGCTTAGAGGTTAGAATCTCAGATGTATTTTTTTTTTTTTTTGTGAAAATTTTGATTCCCTGAATTATTTTGAAATCCATAAAACATCGAATTTTTATTCTATGTTTTTTATTTTCATCCGGAATGTTGGTTTCGTGGTTTTGTTGTGTATTTTTGATTTAGTGGGTTTATGTATTTCATCTCTACTTCTCTAAGCAAATATTTTTTTTTTCTTTATTATGTAATATATTCCATCATATTTTATGATTTTGTGTATGTTGGTTATGCTTGTAAATGAGTTTTATATTATATTTAATGCATTAGAGTGAGTTTTGTTGTTGTATTATTTGTTTATGCATGTAAATTTGTATTTATTGACCATTATTTTTGATGAAATATTATATTTAAAATATCTTTCGGTTACTTATATTATGTAGGAATGACTTCTATTCATTCTAACAGAGCAAGCGGGAAAGACTCAACACAAATTAAACTTTTTTTATATTTATGTATTGACCAAAAAGATATTTTGGGGAAAAGTGGTGGCAGCTTGCATGTCTAATCATGAGATAAAATTTTAAAACACTTTAAAGAGATCAAAAATTTAAATTTCACTAAAAAACAATTGAAAAATGTATGGAATTATCTAAAACATAAATACACAGTGTGTTCAAATTTAATAGGAAAGTTTGGTCGTGGCTATAATATAGTAACTAATACAATTGACTCTACTTCAGTAGAGTTGGTAGAATATATCAAGGTATAGCTCATTTCTTTAGTTAATTTTTTGAAAAAATAAAATTAACAAATATTGCCTAATTACAATGATTTGAATAACAGAAAATTCCAGATGCAAAACAATTTTGATATACTGAGATACAATTTGTAGATGAGATGAGATTACTATTTGATAGTATTATAACCATCAGGAAAGATTCATGGGGTCCATCTTGATAGGTGTTGCCTAAAAATAGTGCCAAAAAATTTTTATCAAGTACTCATTCAACTATAGAGAATTCTTATACATACAAAGATATGGAGCTTGAATCTTCACCAAACCCTTTATCATCAAAAAAAAGTAATTACCAAAAAGGAAGAAGCAAAAATAATAATAAAGAACGAGATCTATATGAAAAATTGCTAGCTGTTCTAAGTACATTGGAGCAATCAAATTGACCTAGCAATGAAGAATGTAATAAGAAGTTGGATGAAATTACAACTTTACCTATAGATGACTCATTGTACATTACAGCTTCTATTATTTTTTGTGAATGCAAAGCATACAAAGAACAATGAATGATGTTTTCATAAAATCCAGAGATAATCGGAATTGCTTGGATCTAGATTAATGCAAAAAAATTAGGATTACTTAAGTTTTTTTTTTGCTTCTTGGTGTTAAAGCAAATGCAATTTAATATGTTATTTTATGGGTTTGTTTCGTACTATATTTGCACATTTGTTTTTATTGACATTATTATTATTTTTTGATAATATTTTGTGGTTCACTTTGCATGTAATTATTTTTATTTTTTTTTTGATTTTTTTGAAATGTTGAATATTATCAGAAAATGTTAAATAAAAAGGTAAGAAATATATTGAAAATCACTGCACTAATTTTTGTCAAGAAGATTATCTGGAAAAAGTGACTTGGAAGAATATAAGATACTGACTAGGCATTGAAAGGTTTTGCATATGTGCAAGAAATGTTAAATTATAATCCATGACATTGTCTTGAAATTCTAATAATGAATAAGCAAGCTTTTTGGGTATTTTTGAGGTTTCAAAAATAGAAAATGGATGAAAGACAGTCATTACATCAAAGTTATAGAAAAAATAGTGATGTTTCTTATGACTTTAAATTGCAATGTGAAAAATCATCTTACAAATAAAAGATTCAACCATTCAACTCAAACCATACATCATTACTTTCATGAAATACTAGAGGCAATGTTTCTCTCTGAAAGAGAGATGATCGTGCCTACCCTGATTAATGAAGTAATAGAAAATCACCCTCATCAATGATTAAGGGAAGTGTTTAAAGTAAACAAACTCACGTGTTTATTATTAATGATGTTCATGTTGTTATTATAATAATTATTATATTGTTATTTTTTTAATAAATAGGGTACAATTGGTGCACTTGACGGGACCCTTGTTAATGATGTGATACCATCTGACAAACAAGTCCCTTATAGAGAAAAAAAAATTAGAGAATATTATCAAAATGTTATAGCAATGTGACTTCAATATGGTTTTTATATTTATTTGGGTTGGATAGGAAGACATAACATATGATTCAAGAGTTTTATCAGAGACTATGTATAATTTAGAAATTAATTTTATAATATCTCCACCAGGTAATTATTATTCTCTTCTCATCTTTTTTTTTATAAATTCATACTTAATTTTAAAATTATATTTTTTTGTAGATAAATATTATATCTGCAATGCTGCATATCCACATACTCGAGAGTTTATGGTGCCTTATTGTAATGTATGATATTAGTTGCTTGATTTTTGCAATACTGTCCGCTCTCATACAAAAGAAGAGACATTCAATTATGCACATACAAGATTGAGGAATGTCATTGAGCGAACTTTTGGTATTTTGAAAGCTCATTTTACAATCCAAAAAGGATGGCACCACATCCTTTTAAAGTTCAAAGAAACATTATTATTACGTGCGTAACTATACATAACTATATCCAGAATTTATGTATTACTGATATTTTTTTAGAGTAGGGTAAAAATGATTATGGTAAATATTCAGAAATATCTCAAAATAATTATGAAGGTCTACTACAAGTTGGAGGAAGAGCTGCACAAACTGATCAAATATACATGATTAAATTAAGAGAGGAAATAACAAATCAACTGGTTACAAATTAATTTTTATTTATTTAATAAACATTTTTATGTTTTTTTTTGGATTTTATTATATGATTATGGAAAAGTTTGTAGTAAATTTATTTTAAATTAATAATTAACAATAGCACTGAAAAATTAAAATTTATTAGAAATTCTATTTAATTTGAATAATATTAACAACATTAATAATAAGGATAAAAATATAAGTAACATCATTTTCAGCATTCAGCATTTAAAGTTATCAAATAAAATTATTATTTTCATTATTCAATTTTCAGTAATTTATTGAATAATATTTTAATATAAATTCAACAATTATAAAATTCAACACTTATTTTTCAGTAGTTAATTTTTTCAATTTTATCAAATGACCTTTACTCACATAATTAAAGATACAATAGAATAATTTGAAAGTTGTGAAATGAATAGTGATAGTGCTCGAAATAAATCTTGATTATACTTAATAAAAGGTGACATAATTACAATAATTATTTATTTATTTTTAATGTATTTATTCATTTTAATACTTATTAATTAATTTTAATTATAATCATCAATAATCATACATTTTGGCAAAAGCAATCTTTTTTTTTTGAAAAATTTTCAATTTATTATAAATTTATATAATATTTATCTAATTTATTAAACAATTATTCATTCATAATTAATTATGATATCGTCACGATCATTAATTATGTACAAGCAATGAATTAAAGTATCTTATACATAATTGATTGTATTTTTTTTTTTATTTTTTTATTTTTTATGTTTTATGTTTTTATTTTTTATGTTTTTATTTTTTTATGTTTTTATGTTTTTATTTTTTATTTTTTTATTTTTTATTTTTTTATTTTTTATGTTTTTATTTTTTATGTTTTTTATTTTTTTATGTTTTTATGTTTTTATTTTTTTATTTTTTATTTTTTATTTTTTATTTTTTTATTTTTTTATTTTTTTATTTTTTTATTTTTTTATTTTTTATTTTTTTATTTTTTTATTTTTTTTTTATTTTTTATTTTTTTATTTTTTTTTATTTTTTTATTTTTTTTATTTTTTTATTTTTTATTTTTTTTTATTTTTTTATTTTTTATTTTTTTATTTTTTATTTTTTTATGTTTTATTTTTTATTTTTTTATTTTTTATTTTTTTATGTTTTTATTTTTTATTTTTTTATTTTTTATTTTTTTATTTTTTTATTTTTTTATTTTTTTATTTTTTATTTTTTATTTTATTTATTTATTTATTTATTTATTTTATTTATTATTTTATTTATTACTTATTTATTTTTTAATTTATTGTTTATTTTTTTTTAATTTATTTATTTTGTTATTACACATTTAATTGCTTAATGATATTGGCCATTAATTCTGATTATAAGGTTTGTTATTATTAGCCAATTTTGTTTCAATATTTAAGTGATTCAAAATTAAATTATTTTTAAGTTTATTGTAATTTTTAAAAATGTGAAACAGGGCATTAGTTTTTTTTTAAAATGCGGTAAACTTATTCAATTTTTACTAAAAATTATTGATGATTTTTGCTGACGTACGACTGTTTCAGTTGCCAACGAGAGCCTAGCACCAGCTCTAGTCCCGTGTTGCGCAAGCAGCAAACAGCAAGCACCAAGCACCAAGCACCAAGCATTCGATTAGAAGCAAATGTGGACTTGGACCATCCACTTTTGCGACCAGAAAATCAGGGACAGCGTGGAGCATGAAGAACGATAGATTCGACCTTCTCACTGTTCATTTTCAGCATCGCCATGGGGAAGGCGAGTGTCGAAGAGGACCACACACGGACATCAACAACTGATTATCATGCCGAGAATGCCAATTTCAGTTTTAGTAGGTCATGTCGGCACGGAGTGGAACTGATTCATGGTATTGTTCAGCTGAGGTGCTTGCTTATGATACTGCTGTCAGGGACTGTTCTTCTTTCCGTTTTGTTTTTTTTGCCTCCTTTTTCCCGCTCTCCGGAGGGTACTCTTCTGGATCCTGATTCTCTGTACGAAGGTGTGTTTTGGCAATTTTCTTGATGATTCTGCTGTAATAGGCTTGTTCTTCGCAATTAAATGTTTTGCAGAGTGTATAATGTGCATTTGTGTTGTACTCTCGGACTGTCCAAGATTAAAGTAAATGAATTAGGTATGAATAACTGGGTTTTACTATACTAGAAGATGAAGTTTGTATTTCAAATCTTGGATTGCCGTCGATGTCATATAGTGGAAATATGAATTAGTTGCTATTGCTAGGTATGGTTCGTTCGAGCATGCTGCGAATGAATTGAATATTAATCCACTGCTTATATGAATTTGTATTCTATGCTTGGTTAGGAGGACCCTTTGATCTGAAACTCGATTTTTTTTTGTTACATTTCAATTACATCAGTTGTGATGAATTATAGTAGTCTGCTCTGCAATCAAAATCAAATATGTTATTGACTGTACGGACATGTAATTGCCCATTTTAGTAATATAATTCAATATTTTTCAATGGATTTTGAATCTTCCACCACTGTTATCACTTTGTCATAGAGGTGTCAACCGGGCCAGGTCGGCCCGGCACGGAAATTTCCCGTGTTCGTGCCGGCAGTGCTGTGCCATGCCGAAAGCCAACTGGGCCTCGTGTCGTTACTGGCCCCGGCACGGTACCGTGGCCCGTGGGCACGGTACGTGGCCCGTGGGCACGGTACCTGGGCACGAGCCGCGAAACACAGCCCTCAGTGGCAGAAGTGAGCCTGACGGACCGTTGGCTCTCCCAGCCCCAAAAGTGAAGAAGAATCGCATGACTCGGCACGCGGTGGCGCACCGCCGAATCGGTGAAACCCTAAATTTTTTTAAATTATGGTTTCGGCCCGACTGGGACGAACTCGCTGGATTCGTGCCGCGGGCCTATGCCAGGCTGACCTCCACATATATAGTGCCATGTCTGGCCCTGGACGGAAGCACGGCGGGCCGGCTAAAAATGGGCGGCGGCCTGACCATTCCGTTTGCCACTTCTACTTTATCATCATCTCTAATCATTATCAATTATGCACTAAACTTTTCCAAAAAATTATGTTCTAACTAAATTTAATTTTATCAAGCTTTTCATTTTATTGTCTTGCTCTTCCAATCATCAATTCTTCTTTCTATCATCTGGTCAACTTCCCTTGCTGACTCTGCCCAAATCATTATTACTTTCGAAGTCTACCTCCTTTATGTCGATATCTCTCGGCTCTGTTATTTTATTATACTATGACAAATGTTGTTATAGTGAAAATAGTTGTTTCAATTTTTTTCATAGCTATGTCTTTAATGCCTATTTTGTTCATCATGCAATCATGTCATTCTCATGCTCATCCTTCATGAATCCTATACTCAGGTGCCTCTCATCATGTTATCTCTTATCTTTAAATTTATCTACGAATCAACCTTATGAAGATCCTAATGATATTATTATTGGTGATGGTTCAAGTTTGAAAATCACATTTAATAGTCTATTTTTTTTTTTGCTTTTTTTTTTCTTTTTTTAATTTCTTTGTGTTTTCATTATAATCACAATCTTATTTTTGATTCTTAATTTTATCATTCTAATAATTAATTTATTGAATTTTTTTTCTCACATTTTGTTGTCAAGAATTTATAAATGGGGAATCATTTACTTTGCGAAAGGAATCAACACGATTCTTTGAATGACTTACGGCGGACAAAGCGATCAACATTTCATATTGCTTTCTCTATAGGTATTCTGCAAGATGCTTCTCAAACTACCTGACATGGTCATTTCAATTGTATTTTCTTTTGAATAATAAATAAATTTTAAATTTTGGGTCTGTTTTCATATTTTTCTTTATGTTTTTTTTTTAATTTGTTTGTATTTCTTGTTTATGTAATAAAAGTCATCGTTTACCTTTTGGTGAATATACTTTGAAAAGTTATGGTTCTTTTGATTTTATCTACACTAATCTTTTTAAAAGTTATGGTACTAATCTTTGATGATTTTAATAAAAGTCATAGTTTTTCAATGCAATCTTTTATGGTCATTTTTATTATGTCAATTTAGTTAATAATTTTATTAAATATATATGGTTTTATCCTTACACTTAAAATCTGATATTTTCACTATATTTTTTCAATTTAAAGATGTCATTGAAAAATTTTTTTAATTGACTTATTTAAATGTTTATTCTAATGGTGACGGTGAATATATTCTACTTAAATATTTCTCATGTAATGTGAGAATTCAACATCTTAAAATTATGCCACTTATACCTCAACATAATGGTACTTTTGAACGCTATCATCAGCATGTTGCTAATACTTGATAAACTTTTCTTTATATGTCAATATCTTTTCTAAAATTTGAACTTTAATTTTTTACACAGTCATTTATATAATTAATCATTTTTTATGTTAAATTTTATTTTTCTTTACTTATCACAATTATTTTTATAAGTATCAAATTATATATAATTCTATATTTTTAGCTGTTCATGTCCTACTCAATGATAAAAATTCCGATATATCCACCGATATATTTTCGATATATCCATAAATTCTAATTATCAATGTATTCATTAAGATCGATATCTTATCCTTGATTGGTGCTCATATAATACTGATATATCCTTGATATATTCGATATATCCATAAAATTCATGTACCGATATATCCGTAAAAACTGATATTTTAATCATTGGTCTTACTTGACTAAATCTTACACTACCAATAAGCTAGAACTTAAGTCTATTTTTTGTTTTTGTTTTTTATTATTCTTCTTAAATTAAATGCAGATTTTTATTTGGATTTAAAAAACCCATAGCCTACCATCTCATCAGTTTATTTTATTGAAAACTTTTATTTCTTTAAATATGTTTCTCCCTCCTAATCAACTTTATAATGTTATAATGGTTTATTTTTCAATTTTATCTTCTTCCCCCATTCTAATGCTCAACACATATCAATGCTCAACATTTCTTTCCCTGTATAGCTTATCGTTGTCATCATCGATATCATTATGTCCCACTTCTTTGATCGTAAGTATTCATTTATCTCTTTCTTCTTCTTTTTTCTTATTCTCTATTATTTTTATCCTCATCTGCACCTCTTACTAATGCCTCTGTTACTCCATTCGTATTCTTATCTTTACTTTTTGGTTTTCCCACAATTCTATAGTATGATTTTCCGTTCCAGAAATAATATTTTAGACAAAATATATCTTATCTTTACACCATATTATAAATCATCTTGATAGTTTCAATCTCTCATTATAAAATTCACATTGTTGTGAAGGATTTCATCAGCGAACTTGATATTAATTTTCATGATCAATATAGTCTCGTAGCTAAACTTATGACTATTCATATTATTTTGTCATTGTTTTATTTAATTGTTAGTCTCTCCATTAATTAGATGTAATAATTATTATCATCATTTTTATATTATTCAAAGAAGAATTTTTGCAATAAACCTTTAGAGTTCACTGATACTACGATTCTAGGTTATGTGTATCAACTTTGTAAACTCATCTATAGTCTCAAATAAGCTCCTAATGCATGGTACAATTAATTAAAAAGATTTTTATTATCTTATAATTTGTCAATTCTAAGAGTGGCGTGATTTTATTTATTTATTTATCATAGTTCATAACTTCATTGTCACTATTATTTCTTGGTGTATGTTGATGATCTCATCATCATTAGTAATGATACATGCTTATTCGGCTAATTTCTTCATTTGCTTAGCAACTAGATTTTATCAAAGATCATGGTGATCTATATTTTTTCTTGGTATTGAGATTATTCATACCTCATCTAGATTATTTCTCTCAACATAAATATATTCATAAATATATTCTTTCTTAAGCATGATCATCGCCTTCAACTTATTGCTTTCGCTTACACTATTAGATGGATAATTATGAATTTTTCATATTTACTTTAACTTGCACAGACTATCCGGGGGCAATTTATTTATTGGTGTTCTCTGAAGCAAAAGATAGTTGCTAGATCTAGAGGTGGCAAAACGGGCTGGGCTTGGGCCGGCCCCGACCTGAATTTTTTGAGCACGAGCGTGCCGCCGTGCCGGGCCGGCGGGCCGTGCCGTGCATTGTTTGGCCCGCTCGGGCTTGCAAGTCCGTACGGGGTCGGGATTCTGGGGGACCGTGGGTCGGGTCGAATCAGACCCGACCCGCGGTCTTTTTTGCTGGAGGGGCCATCGTGGGGTTGGGCTCACGGGACACCCGGCACGGGCTCGGGCACGGAAAAATTCCGTGCCGGCCGGCCCGGCCCGGTTGACACCTCTAGCTAGATCCTCCACAGAGATTGAGTATGCTTTCTTCTCTCATGTGTTGCACGAGCTTTATGTTCGATGTTCTTCTCCTCCGCAACTATTTTGTGGCAACATTGATGGCTACATTGTTCTCCGTCAATCCGATCTATCATTTACTTATGAAATGCATTGTGCTTGATGCTACTCGAGACTCATTCATCGTTTATTATATCTCTTCCAAGGATCAACTTGTTGATGTTATTTTCATACCACCTGCACAATCATTGCATCCATGATGTATCCTCATTGCACACACTATGCCCATAACACACGTTATGGGCATGCTACGCGCGTCCATTTTTGCATGTTCATAACTCATTTTTTTTAACCACACACACTCGGTGCGCACACACGCATGTGCTCTTACTATTACATTCATTTGTCCCTTAAACATCCTAGGGTTTGATTTTTTTTTACATGGAATTTGGCTCTGATACGATATAGAAACTCGAGCCAAAAGCTTTAATGAAAAACCCAATAAAAAATTCAATAATTTGTATGAATGTACAATGGAAATATGTAGTTAGGGTTTGAACTGAGGCATCCCATATGTAGAGCTGTCAAACGGGCCGGGCCGGGCCGGGCCGGCCCGAATTTTTTGGCACGACCGTGCCGCCGTGCCATGCCCGGCCCGCTCGGGCTTGCCTGACCGAGCGGTTCGGGATACGGGGGACCGCGGGTCGGGTCGAATCAAACCCGACACGCGATCTTTTTTTGCAGGAGGGGCATCGTGGGATCATGCTCATGGGACACCCGGCACGGGACAAACTTGTGCTGGTGTGCCATGCCGCGGGCCGAACCGTGCCGGGTCAGGCACGGCACGGCACGGACCAGACACGGCACGACACGGCTCGTGCCTAACCCGGGCCCGGGCATGCAATTTTTCTGTGCCGGGGCTGAACCATGCTGTGCCTCGTGCCGGGCCGGGCCGGCCCGGCCTGGTTGACACCTCTACCCATATGTTGGATGCTCCCATCCATGAAACACAAGATCTAAGAAAATATAACAAACCCAAACTGTGACGCAATCCAAATGTTCATTCTTACTTGCAACACCTAGCTTCCATGGCTCCAATTTCTAGTGGCTCTAATCTTTATGTTGCTTGATGATTGGGATTTCCATTGTTTGTTTCCACCACAATTTCTCTACCTGCAGATCATGAAGTAGTGGCAAGCTTCAACATCATCAAGCCTGTTTCCTTTCTCAGAGACAATATCGGCAGCTTGAGAGAGACATTTTTTATGAGATAGGCTTTCCCACTACCAAAGTATCTCTCTTTATTATTATTTCTTTCTCCAAAAACATTATATTTTTCTATGCCACTTATGATTAATACCTAGGCTCTTAGAGATGTGTTCGTGGTAAACAAAACTGCTCCAATAATTGTTGCGCGTTTTTTTATATACTTATATTCTTAGCTCATATATATATATATATATGTATGTATATGTATGTATGTATGTATCTTCTCTTTGTATTTATTTTGCTCAATTAGATCCAGATAGGCTGCTTTAAAATGAAATTGGTGTTACATTCAGTTTTCCAGACTATTATGGTCGCCATCACTTCCACTGGTGATTGCTGAAGGCCTTTGTACTCATGGAGGTAACTTAGTGTCCTCTACATTTTCCGAAAAAGGAGGGTAATCTTTTGGAGATGTATTAAGCACGTTTTAGTTGTAGCTTTAAAAATGAGCTGAGCAAAGCAGGCTCGCGTCCCTCCCACCAGACTGGCTGACCGTTGCTTGGCTGGGTTCGCAAGCTGGTTGGGGTGGGGCTAGCCATTTTTACACCTGGTTTAGCTCATTTTGCAAACTTGTGTAGTTGTAATTCAGGCATACTTACTCATGAAGCTATCTCGGCGAATTGGGTTAGGTTAGATTGTAGTTGTAATTCCATGCATTGGAGATGTGTATTTCCTTGTGCTTTTGTACTATACCATGCGGTACTGTTAGAAATACAAGGTTAAAAATAACAATAACACATGCATACGAGCTAATCCTCACAGATTGATATAATTGTGGATAGTGGCTAGACCATCAAATAGATTTTGAGATGAAGAAGAAAACTTAGTAATAAAAATTTTGAAAAAAAAAAAAAAAGCATTTCAGCACGCTCTTATACTAGAGTTTGAAATGGGGTGTGATGTGCCACCAGTGGCCATGACTCGGTGCCTAGCCTAGTCATGGTCCATGCCAGGTCGTGTCATGCCTTGGTCATGTTGGTCACCCAGACTGTGCCTGACTCATGACTCACATGGATGTCACAAAGTACTTGTTTTGCAGACCAATGTGTCGTGCTCGATGATGTCTTTTGAGGTGTTGTGCCAGTAACGATCAAATCCCAAACTAGGTCAGGCCGTGCCCATCACAACCCATTTGACATATCTATTGTAAATACTAATTCTTATACAATTTGTTGGTCAAATTACTATTTTACTTGATAAAGTGCCTCAAAATGTTATTGTGGCCTTCATTCATAGGCTTAATCGAGCTTGGAAATTTGAGCCGAGTGAAATGGATCAATCTAGGTTAACCCGAATCCAATCAACCTGGCTGGGCTGGGTTTTAGGTAGAAGTGATAAATGGGCTGTGTTAGATCATTTAATAGAGGATGTCATATCAAATGATAAAAATTTCTGATATATCTTCGCAATATCTCTAAATTATAAGTATCGATATATCTATAAAGACTGATATATTTATTATTAATTGGTGCTCATATACAAATACACACCAATATATCTTCATATTGGTAAAATTCAAGTATCAATATATTCATAGAAATTGATATTTTAATTCTTTGTCATATCTAGTATATGTTCTTATAGTAGTATTATATTTGAGAGAGATTAATATATTGATAATATTATTCCTTAAAATTGGAGAAAGTATATTTGAAAAGTCTCGAATTTGGAATCTATTATCCTTCTACAGAGGATGTGATGTTTAGTTGCACTGATCATCACATTCATCTAAATGCTCTATGATCTCAAATTTTTCGATTAAATATCATCTATGAGATAAAAAAATTAATTCTTAAGTGATCTTTTTGATTGTGACTTAGTTATATGAACTAGGATGGTCAATTCATTCTATTAATCCTTTATTTTGTTATTATAAAAAAATAATACAATATTTTTTATTTTTTTATTTTTTTTATTTTTTTTATTTTTTTATTTTTTTTATTTTTATTTTATTTTTTTATTTTTTGTCTTTTTTTATTTTTTTTATTTTTTTTATTTTTTTTATTTTTTTTATTTTTTTTTATTTTTTTATTTTTCTATTATTTTTTTTATTTTTTTTTTTTTTATTTTTTATTTTTTTATTTTTTATTTTTTTATTTTTTTTATTTTTTATTTTCTATTTTTTTTTTTTTTCTTATTTTCTTATTTTTTATTTTCTTATTTTTCTTATTTTTTTATTTTTCTTATTTTCTTATTTTTCTTATTTTTCTATTTCTTATTTTCTTATTTTTTTTTTATTTTTTTTATTTTTTTATTTTTTTTTTTATTTTTTTTATTTTTTATTTTTTATTTTTTATTTTTTTTATTTTTTTATTTTTTTTATTTTTTTATTTTTTTTTTTTAATTTTTTATTTTTTTAATTTTTTTTAATTTTTTTAATTTTAATTTTTTTTTTTAATTTTTTTTTAATTTTTTTTTATTTTTTTAATTTTTTATTTTTTTATTTTTTTTATTTTATTTTTTGATAAAAATATAAATTTATTTTAAGTTTTATAAAATTTTGTTTTTGATGTATTAGAGTGAGAACAATTAGAAAATGTTTAACTACGATTAATATTGTATTTATAGAAGCTTAGGATAGTGCAATATACTCATATAAAATAAAAAATATGGGGTCGATGCAAGATACATGTTGAAAGTTATTGTCCATGATAATATACAAAAAAACAATTATTTGTTTTTTTATTGATTTTAATTTTTATTAGTGGAACAATCATCTGGTATTACACATATTTAAATATAAAAATATAGCACAAATATTAAATTATTTTTCTCACAAGTATTTATTTAATGTGTTAATTTTTTATACAAATATTAAATATTTTAATCACTCATATGCTAATACTCTATTTTTAATCATATATTATGGCACAAATTCACACTCTGCCATTGTTGTTGTCGTTTTCGTGAACTTTGTTCTTTCGTGCAGGTTGTTATTTTATCCCTAAAACCCTTGCATGATGGCACAGATGGCACAAAAGTTGTGTTTGGAATTGATCCTGCTGGAGATATCTGAGCTTATCACCGACGGCTCTGAGTTTGATTAGGGCGTCTTTTGAAGCGTTGGTGGTGAACCAGCTATCTCTTCGCCTCTCCGATTCTCTGCTCGGCGATCCGTTCTGCTTCGACGTTCTCAAATTCCATGGAGGAATTGCCGTGATTCCTCCCAGAACGCTTTCCTTCTGCAAAAAGTGCAGATTCTCTTCAACTTCACGCTGAACTTCTCGATTCGTCAGATCCAAGAAAACTTTGCGCAGCTCACGAACCAGCTGAAGAATGGCCTGCACCTGTCACTTCGCGAGGTTGGCGACTCCCTCTCTGGTTTTCTATTCCTCATCTCATCTCTCGCCGTCGTCTGCTGAGGCGCTTCTTTTGTGTTTGTTTGTGTGTGTGTGTGTGTGTGTGTGCCTGGCAGAACGTGTACGTGACCTGTCAAACTCTAGAGGATCGACGGTTTCTCCGCCGACTGTCGTTCAGTCGTCGGTCCTGCTGGCCGTCGGAAACACCCCGTCGGTTCCCAGACTGAAGCAGCTGGCGCAGACCATCACCGGTCAGTCAAGGAATCTTGGTTTGAACAACACGATTTTGGCAGAGTCAAGGAAGTTCAGCTATCATCAATCCTGCAGCATTCACTTAACAATGGCGGCCATGGCAGCTCTGCCTCTTCTCCCGCTCCTTCTCCCGCTCCTTCTCTCTCTCAAACCACTACCACCACGACCACATCACATCCACCACCACCCTCAACCTTCATTCCCATCACCCCCACCACACATTAGGGCTCCTGCCATGGCTCCAACTCCAATGTCAGGAACAATCACAGCTTCCTTCTCCGTCTCAGAGCAAATCAATCAGATCATGTGTTCTGTTCCAAACGAATTGACCATTTGTTTCGCTGCCATTTTCAATATACTGTAAGCATCTTACCCGCACCGATTGTGTATATGTGTATATAATTTATTGTTCATCTGTTTGCGTAATACTCTCTTGTTTTTCATTTTTGGCAGCTTTGGCAAGCACTGGTAGTGGCCTGTTTTGCTGTTCAATGGTGAGCTCGGATTAACTCAAGTTAAAACTGCTCTAGTTTACTTTGTATTGTCGTGTTTATGTAAATATTGATTGATTTAACGCAATGTAAGGTCAAAGCCACAGAGGTGGCAGGCTCTTGATTGCAACAACGTTGTTCTTTGTGTTTATTATGAGTTTGTAACTTTTTTTCGTTTACTGGTTTGGTGCTCTCTTTTTTTTTTTTAACTTTAAAGTAAATTTTGTAGATTTTTTTTTATATTGAAAATTAAATTTATGGAGTTATTAGTTTGATGAAAATTACATATGCAGCTTCTGATTTTTATGACTTTTTTTTTTTTTTTGTATTTTTAAAGAAGATTAAAATTCTAAATATTTTATGTGAATAATTTTAAAATTCTGAAAATTTAATTATATTTTCATTTGTCACAAGTTTTCTATTTTTATTTTGAGTTATTATTTGTTAAATTTCAATTGTCTTGGGTTAATCATGTGAAGTCTGTTTTTCAGTCTTGTTTTTTGTATTTTTAAAGGAAAATTAAAATTATATTTCATTGAAATTTTAAACACAATTAAATTTCAATTATATTTCATTAAAATTATTAAATTAAAATTTAATAATATAATTTTAAACATAAAATTATATTTTTATGTTTAAGTTAATCATATGAAGTCTGTTATATTTCATTGTATTTTTAAACAATGTTAAACTCTCAAAATAAAATAAAAGTTATTATTTTCTGAAATTTGTGATGTGGATAAGTTTTTTATAATGATTTTAAATTGTTAAAAATTTAAATATGTTATCTGTTTGGATTTATTTTTGTTATAATTTTTTAATTGTTATAATTTATATGTTATAATTTATTGTTATTTAATTAAAAGTATTATAATTTTATTACCTTATTATTTTTTTGTTTTATTTTTTTTAATAAGTGTTATGTTTAACTTTATTGTTAGTATTTTTGTAAAATATCTGAAAAAAAAAATAGACTTAATTTTTCAGAATAAATAAAAATGCATAAAATTCAATTTTTTTTTTAATTTTTTTTTACTGAAATTTATCCAACTCAATTATGCCCCCCGAAAGGTTTAAAAAAATTAACTTTTGAAAATTGCAAACTAACTTTCCTCAAAAATTCAATTTAAAAGTTCAAATATTCATTCATCATGGAGATACGAGAACCCGACCTCTATGACTTCCATGTATAATATAAGACACCCTACCATCTCATTACAAGTATCAAATCAAAACTCTTGTGTGTGTGTGTGTGCATAAACATTTTTAAATAAAACACACACACAAATCATTAAATCTATAAATATAATATAATAATATATATATATAAAGAAATACAAACACACATAATCTATAAACACACAAAATATAATAAATTATATATATATATGTTTATATTTAAACATTAAATAAATAAAGAATATATGTGTGTGTGTTGTGTTTATAAATGTTTATATATTATATATACAAAACACACACACACACACACACACATATGCATGTGTGGTGTTGTGTGTGTGTGTATCACTATAATAAAAGATGAAATCATAATGTTCTATTCTGTTTCTAATTCCGTCGCAATGGTCGAATTACAATGTAATTAGGAGCGGAAATAATTTATTTCTAAAATGCTTTTTTTTTTTAATTTCAAAAGCAGATAACGTAATGATATTTTTATAAATAGTAATGGATTATTTCATTGCTAAAATTAGAGACAGCAAAGGAATCTTGGATTCCACCAGTAAATTAGTTAGAAAAAAAAATAGAAACGTATTATCCATTTCTAAATGAGCGACGGAATAAAATAGAAAGATAGAATCCATTTCTATTTTAGAAAAAATTTAAATGTTATTTTCCGTTTCTATTGTCTGCAATAGGAACACGACTTATTAGTGTATTTTTTGTATATTTGTATACGATATACAAATACATATAGAAATCATTTGACATGCAATCAAATAAGCACATCTATATATTATTCATCAAATGGCAATCATATAACATTCACTACAGAATACATATCAAAGAACAAACATAAATATCCATAAATTCAATACACAAAAATAACCTAATTAAAAATAACAACACGAAAACCATAATTTCACATCAAAAATATTCGTTGCAAAAAATTAATAACATAATATCATAAATATCCACATATCTGTATGGATCCTCTTCAGAATGATAAAAATAGAACATACATCCGCCAATTTGCCTATTATTTTTTTTATCATCGAAATTTTTGTTGTATTATACTCTCTTTTCATTTTTTCCTCGTCTCTTAATCTTTCAGTTTCTCTTTTTATTTCTTTAATTTTCTTTTGTATCTCTTCATTTTTTTTTCATCTCTTCATTCTTTTGATGCATCTCCTAATTTTTTCTTTGTGATATATTATGAATTTAATGCATCACCTCGTGCAACCTTTCATCAAACATATTATTGTAATAATTAATAGGAATATCTTATAATTTATATGAAGCATATATTATAAATAGT